>CAJQZJ010033871.1:1270934-1282377 GCA_907164525.1 Lophiomys imhausi | reverse complement strand
AAATGTGGCATATTTAATTCTGCTGTTTTGTATAGAATTTACTGTTAAAGAGAAAGAACCATTTGTTGGATTGAAAAGGGAAGCTGTTGGGGGGGAAGAGGGTAGAAGGGTGGGGCAGGAAGGGGGAGTAGGGAAGGGTTTGTGACTGAGATGTAACTTGAAAAAAAAAAGTACTTATATATAAAAAAAAGAACTTGTAATCACAGTCTTCTACCACCTGCCCACCTTCTCCTCTTCTGCCACTCTTCTTCTCTATTGTTGCCTCTACTCTTTCTTTTGCATAATTGATATTGGATAGTCTTAGTGAAACATGATTATCTTACCATTTTCATTACAGAAAATTTTCTCAAGTATACAAAAGTATGCAGAATAGTTTAATGAACTCCTGTATACCTATGATCCAGTTTCAACAATTATCACCTCATTGGCTAATTTGATTCAACTCATTTATTTACCTTGAAATCATTTGAAGCAAATACTTCATATCTTATCATTTCAGGCAAGTATAGTTATTTTGGTTGTGAGCCTAGTCTTTAACAGCTGAGCCATCTGTCCACCCCAAGTATAGTTATTTTAAATCTGGGTTTTCTTCTAAAACAGCTGGATTCTCAGTTGGAAAAAGGAAACAAAGAAAAGCAGTCAAGGCCAAGCAGACTAGCAGCCATCCATCTGCAATAGTCATTGTCCTGAAGCCAATGTTAATTCAGACTCCAGTCCTAACAAAGTTTGACCCTGCTTACTCTTCAATCTTAGCTATATGCCACCCTTGTTATTCTCTTTCACAGCATTCTGTCCTATTATTTCATAGCACATTCTATGTTTTATAATTATTTGATTGTTTCCTTGAGTGTTTCTTCTTTTTTTAATGTTCATTTATTACTTCAAGTTGCATCTCCATCACAGTGCCCTCTTTCTAACCCTCCCAGTCCCGCCCTCCCACCCTATCCCTTCCATCCCACTCCTCCAGTGTGGGTGTCCCTACATATCAGTCCCCTGCCCCAGTTCAGCAGTCATATGAGGGCTAAGAGCTTCCTCATATACTGGGGGCCTACATGGCAGAACCACTAGGGCAAAGTGTCTCATTAACAGCTAACAAAGTCTATGTTCCTGTTCCTTTTGGTGCATTGGGCATAGTACAATTATCCTGTACTATATGCCTAAAATACAATTATAAGTGAATAGATGTCATGTGTATCTTTCTGAGTCTGAGTTAGCTCACTCAGGATGAGCTTTTCTAGTTCCATCCATTTGGCTGCAAATTGCATGATTTCATTGTTTCTGATGGCTGAGTAGTATTCCATTATGTAGATGTACCACAGTTTTTTTATTCATTCCTCGGTTGAGGGACATCTGGGTTGTTTCCAGTTTCTAGCTATTACGAATAAGGCTGCTATGAACATAGATGAGGAAACGTCCTTGTGGTTTGGTGAGGAATCATTTGGATGTATACCCAGAAGTGGTATGGCTGGGTCTTGAGGTAGAGCTATACTACGTTTTCTAAGATATCAGCAGACTGTGTTTCTTCTATTAGAATATATGCTCCTTAAAGACAGGAACTCACATATTACATGACTCATGTTAAGGCTTTAATAAATAACTATTGAAACAATGGAAGGCAAGGAGAGGAATAAAAGAAAGAAAGGAAGAATACAAAGGAAGGGATGTGAAAGAGAGTAAGCAAGAAAGGGAGGACTTCTATGATTTGGGGGGTATAACATGGAGTGAGGAGACTACAAATAATCCAATAGGGCCAGGGAGACAGTTCACTTGGTAGTGTGTTTTCTATACAAGCATGAGAACCTGAGTTCTCATCTAACATAAAACACATCTAAAACGTTGGGCATGGTGCTGTGCACATGTTAACCCTATGGTGTAAAAAGCAGACAGGTACACCTCTTGGACTCACTGGTCAGCCAGCCTCGCCCTCTCAAAATGGATGATCCCTGAAAAAGGACACACAAGGTTGACCTCTGACCTCCAAAGACAAGCATATGCATCTACACACACAGAGAGAGAGAGAGAGAAAGAGAGAGAGAGAGAGGGGAGAGATAGGTGTAGTCTTATTAAATAATAAGATTAACAAGATATTAACATATATGATAAACTGTAATAAGAATCTCACAGCCTGCCTGTGAGAGATTATGAAGTTAATAAGGAAGACTGCGATACCAATAACTTAAGCACTCATTTATTTACCTATTAAGTGGATATTTACTACATGGTCAGTATAAGCAAAGCCCTGTGATAAAAAGTCAAACTATGTTAACTGATAAAACAGAGATCTGAGGGATGTGGGACTTCCAGGGCTTTATAGTATGAGTGACATGGTGGTTAATCTTCATCGTCAACTTGACTGGATCATCAGCATACCCAGAGCTGAGACTGGTTTAACTGAGGATGGAAGATCCACCTTGAATGTGGGCAATGCCATCATATGGGTTATTGTCCTAAAATAACTAAAAAGGGAAAGTGAGTACCAGCATTCTTCTCTCCCTGCTTTCTGGCTTCAGATGCATTGTTACCAGTTGCCTCACATCTTGTAGCCACATCTTTTCCATCTTGATGGTAAACAGTATTTAGACTACCCCCTGGGCCTATGACTCCTCCAGCATGGTTTACAGTATTAAGCAAGGTTCCTGTCCTGTGGGGTGAGTTTCAAATCCAACCAAACAGATTGTTAGGCATGGGGGCAAGGGCCTTTATCTGCTAAGTCACCTCATATTGAGAAATACTGTCTAATTCCTCCCCCACCCCCAATAATTCCCTAGCCAACAGAATGTGGTACAACTGACCTTTTAGGACTTTGGTGACTAAGTTATAAAAATCATTATAGCTTTCATGTAAACTCTTGGAAACAAGTCAAATTGCTGTGAAGAATTCAATATGCAGAAAGGAGTACGGTCCCAGATCAACAGTTACTGCTGAGCTCCTGGGTGTGAGACTTGGGAATTGGTCATCTTGAAAGGTATTCCTCTAGTGGGGCTGCCTCAGCTAGTGTCACATGGATCATGAACTCTATGTCGAGTACGATGAGCCTGTTCCAACTGCAGAATTGTAAGAGAGACTCTGTTGCTCATATTCTTGCTGTGTAACAACCTTTCCAATATGTGATATAAATACCTAAGGTTGTTTTACAAATTACAAAAGCTGTGAAAGCTTCATATAATGAAATTCGGGGATGTAGGGAAGGGAAAAGGTAAAAGTTGAAATCACCCATTGTGCCACTATCTGGGAACAAATAACATTAGTTCTCTGTGCATAGCATTGAAGGTATAATGCTACCTGTGTGTCACATGTAGGTTATTCAATGGGAACATAACATCCCAGCTGCTTTTTCAGTGAACAGCCTCTACATAACACTTTTGACTGCTGTGATGATTAATATTGATAGGCAAATTGAAAGGCTCTAGACTCACCTAGGAGCCAAAGCTCTGGACAGGGCTGTGAGTTCTCACTGAAGTGGAATAACTTACCAAAAAAGTAGGTGATGCCATCCTATGAAATGTGATCCTGGACCAAACATGAAGAAGAATCTGAGCTGAAGATGAGTACCCTTCTCTCTCTATTTCCTGATCATAGGTGCAATTTGAACAGCTGCTTCCTGTACGCTCCTGGTACCATGCTTTTTCCACCACATCAAGCTATGCTCTTAACCTATGAGCCAAACAAACAAACAAACAGACAGACAGACAAACAAACAAAGAATCCTTCAGTTTCTAAGTTGCTTTTGTCATGTATTGTGCTGCAGTTACAAGAAAAGTAACCAATACAATTGTCAAAACCCTAAGTATATGATCTTATTTTTAGTGATTGTGTGGTATTCTATCTCAAAGACTTTTTAAAAATTGATTTATTATTACAGTAGGACATATGAGTTTCTCCTCATTTTTCCAATTTATAAACAATGCTTGAAGAAACATATATTTATAGCCAACCTTTTTTCTTATTTATTTATTTATTTATTTATTTTACATTTATTTATTTCTTCAAGTTACATCTCAATCATAATCCACTTCCTCCTTTCCCTCCTGGTGCTACCCTTCTACCCTCTGCCCCCTCACCATCCTATCTCCTTATTCTTTTTAATTTAAGGTATATCTTTTCCCCCCTAACAGCTCCCACTTTTAGTCCAATAAATGGCTCTTTTTCTTATAACAATAAATACAATATAAAGCAGTAAGAACATTAAGCCACAATTATGAAAATAATAAGGTATAACATACATTTTCAATGTCCAGTCTGTACGTATTTGGCAACTGATATTAGTATTCTATTATCTATCAATCTCGATGAGTTTAAAGTTCTATACTGAACTCAGTTTCCATCCTAACTTGCATTACCAACTTAAAAATATTTTCTTATTCCTAGAACATCCGTTTAATTAAAAAAACAACTTAAAATTTAACTGTCAGACTATAACTATCTAGTCTTCAACCACATCAGAGACCTGAGAAAGATAAATATATCTGATTGCACAGGAAGTGCAGAGCCAGTTGCTTACAAAACTAGGAAATAACAGATAACTGGTTGCCTGGACAGTCCCCAAATTCTCTCCATACGTTAAAGCATCTATCTTCAGCCTTTTGGCCCAGTATCTCTGACAGACATTAACTGTAAAGCAGGAATTATGGAGGACTTGCCTACCCTGTCTTGGCAGAGCTAGGCGGTCAACTTACCTGCTTCCAAGTTTTGTCCTTTTTGGACAGCATTCTATTTACAGTTGAAGCAAGGGATTTTTCTTGCCCAGTGACAAGCTTGTCAGTAATGTAACCATCTCCAAATGGAGATTCTTTGATGCTCATCCTCCACTTGGAGTAGAATAGGGGGTACTGTCAGGAGCTGACATGTCTCAAAATGAAAAAAATCTTAAGAAAACATCTTTGAATGCCATATTCTACAGATCTCTTGAGGTTTTTGAAGATCACCCATCTATCTCCATATATTTGGATAAGCAAATGTTGCTTGTATCTTAGCAACTTGATTTCTGATTAACTTAGAAAACATCTGTGATAAACTACACTAGTACCTAAAAAAATGACATGTTTGAATGACTATTAGTTTGCATTTGTTAATTATCCTAAACAGTTTGTGACAGTTGCTATCAAAAGGCCAAAACTTGACATTGTATTTTTAAGCGTTACTTAGGTACAATGCCTCAAAAAGAGTTAACCTTGAATTTGTATCAATATACAGAGATCAATACTGATGTAGCCAAATATAATCTTAATTTTGTATCAATATACAAAGATCAACACTGATGTAGCCAAATATAGTCTTAATTTTGTATCAATATAAAAAGATATAAAAGCATATTCAGTAATCTGTCCTTTTTTCTTTTTCATTCCTATATTATGTCTATATCTCATTTTTCCAAGTCTTTTCTCCCCTACATAGGAGAGAAAGGATAGCCTTTTTTAATTAAAAGTTTTTTTTAATTATTAGTGTATATGTGCCACAGTGCAGATCAGAGAATAACTTTCAGGAGTTGGTTATCTCCTTCCATTATGGCTGCAATTATCAGCCTGTGGGTTGCAACCCCTTTGAGGAGTGTAATGATCCTTTCACAGGGTCTCCTAACACCATTGGAAGATGCAGACATTTATATTACAATTCATAGCAGTAGTTATGAAGTAGCAGTGAAAACAATTTTATGGTTAGGGTTCACCACAACACGAGGAAGTATACTATAGGATCACAGTGTGAGGAAGGTTAAGAACCACTGGCCTATGGGCTCTTGGGATTGAATTTGGATTGTTAGTCAAGTAATTGTTGGCAAGAAGGGGTGACATTCTAATCTAATACAAAGCCCTCCATAAAATTAGAAGCCTGCACTGTACCTCTTGGGAAGACTGCTGCACACTTGAGTGAAGACTCTGAGAAAGAAATTTGTGAGACAGTCTAGGCTATAGGAGCCACTAGATGTAGCTCAGTGTGTATTCAGGTTGAATTCAGTAATCATGGTAGGACTTACTATGTAATTAGGATAGTTCTAGAAATAGTGTGGAGGGTGACACTGAAAAAGTGCAAAGTGCATCCACTTACAAAATAATCTGACATATAAAATGACAAATACAGCAACAGAGAGCAATGGTGGGCCTAGATGGTGAGTAGGAGCCAATTCTATAAGGGTTTAGAGAAAGGGGAAGGATGCAGAGGAAAACACTGTGAAAGCAGAACAGCCACAACCAGTAGAGACGCTTGTAAATGCAAGGCAGTAAGCTTTCTTTCTTTTGCTGCGGTTAGAGAGGCTAGGGGGCAAGGTAGTGGATGATGGAGCTAACAGAACATTGTAAGCAGAGTACTATGACGGCTCTGTAGGTAGAGTTGACTTCACAAAAGCCTGATGAGCTGAGCTTAATCCCTGGATCCCTGAATCCAGTACACACAGACTCACACACAGAAAGACAGACACAGACACACAAGTAAATAAATAGAGAGATAAATAGATGATAGATAGATGATAGATAGGTAAATAAATTCCTTTAAATTTATGTTAAGAATCTTAGAACAAAGTAAACAAAAATGAAATTAAAGTAGGCACATTCAAAAAGCCATGCCATATCACACATTTGTAGAAATGCCTTCAAATTCTTCTCTAGTTTGCCTGGGGTCATTGTTTGGCTTTTGTTTTGTTTTTGTTTTTTGCAAAGGCTATTCAAAGTAAAGCTGAGACCTGTCTATTTTTCTTCCTCGTCTCTCACTTCTCTGGAGCACTGTCCATGTTCTTCTTACCTGGCTCACCCTAAGCTATGGCTACTAATTTAGTACAAAACAGACTGGTCTCAAGAAAGAGACCCCCATCTCAATAATTAGGGTTTTAAAAGAAATATCACTGTAGACTTTTATGGCACACAGCGTAGATCACCTACTATCTAACATCCTACAGTTGAATTATGAATATAGAATGAGATCCAAGATTACTAATGAGCTGCATGAGTCTGCCAAGAAGCTAACTTGATATCAGGAAAAATTCTATTGCATGATATCTGTCTGTAATGTTAGCCAAAGAGTTGTATAATGGGAAGTCACAATTGAAAATGACCTTCATTATGCTGAATTCATTTCTCTAATGTGTTCCTTTTCCCCCATCTTACATAGCAACAGTAATAATAGACATAGAAATAACTTCAATTGTAATTCAAATTTCAGAATGTGACATTCAAGGTGTGGTGACTTTTCTCGGTTGAATGTGGGGGACATTTGAGTAGGAAACCTAGGAAGATTGAACAAAGTGAGGAGCATTGTTCAGAAAATCAGACACGGACACAGCATGGGCAAGATAGTCTGTCTTACTCAAATAGGAATTTTTACATAATGCACCAAGAATTTAAGTGAATAATGCACCATTCAGGAAGAAAAAGTTAGCTCTTTGGAAAAAAATCCCACTGTAGAGGCAAGTACCACAATATCTTTGAGCACCTGCTTCTACTTCTTTGGATTGCACTTCTGGTGCCAGTGGCTGAGAGTTCTCCAGCTGCTGTTGGTTTAACCTCGTTGTGCTCTTCCCTGAGGAGGACTACTCCTCCCACTCTAGAAATAATTTAAAAAGAAAGAGACTGAGGAGGGTTAAATAGGAGAGTTTAGAGAGAGGAAAGAGAAAAAATGATAGAATTATATTATCGTCTCAAAAAAGAAAAGAGTCACTTTAAAAAGATGAGGTTAAACTCATGGCATTTTGCTTGGTGCACTATCCATTTCTCTGATTATCAAAGGAAGCCATGACATAATTTTGAGGGAGTAATTTGTTAACAAGATCTCTCAAGATGTAGATGGTGGCAATGCTGCCATTTCTATGAATTTAGAATTATCACAATTGTTTTGTGATACTGACTCAGGCCCTTGCAGGTGGGAGGGCCTATTTACTTTCTTTTGTAGACTAGCTACTGCTTAGCAGAATAACAGCCATCCTGTACATTTTGGGCAGACACTTCGCATTTCAGTATTGCAGCTGAACTCATTTTAGCCTCACAATCACTTACTCTGTCCTTTCAGCAAGCTTCCTGAAGGTATTTTGTCATTGCCATATCTCTATAATTGCCTCTCAGTCACTGTTCAGGTTCTGTTCTCATCGGTGGAAATTGCCTTGACCTGGGCATTAGCATATACCATTTCATTGTTAGCACCTATGATCTTCTCTGTTCTCATTAGACTTAGAGTCCTCAGTGACATTTGGTTCTTTTAGATTGGCTCTCCACTTCCTAAGACTGTCATCTCTGGAGCATTATTCTCGATCACCCTGGGTCAGTATCCTTTGTGCATTCTTCCTCCTCTGTTTTTTGGGAACCTGTGGTCCTCGGGGCTGGCTCCTAGTGCTCCGTTGTTGGTGTCTGTTCTTTTACTGGGATGTCATCTTCTGTTGTGTGTCCAGTTCCATCTCTGTGTATTCAGAATCAAATCCAGTCCACACCACTCACTTCCCCTTATCGAGCTAAAAACTGACACGAATGGTTTTGGGCATCGCAAACTCATATAAGTTCCTCTGCCTTGCTGCATTTAACACAGTTGGTAAATCTCTCTGGATCTGTAATTTCTATATGGTTGCATTTTTCACACTTTTGATAAAATCACAAGTTTAAAAATGCTACTCTTATTTCAGTTATCTGTCTCATTTTGTGAAAGCAACAAACACTAATAATTGTTTTGGACTCATCAGTGGGGGTTTCTAGATTGTAATTCTTTTACATTTTAATATAATATTTTATGAGCTATTTGAGAATTTCATAAATGTATATAATGTATTTTGAGCATATTTGTTCCTAACTCTTCCCCTTAACTCCTTCCAGATACCTCTATCCACTCTCAACTTGACAATCTCTTTTTTTATAACTTACAGAGTCCAGTTTGTGCTGCACATATAGTCATGGGTGCAGGGTCATCCATTGGACCTCAGTCCACCTACCAGAGCCCATATCCTTGAAAAGCCACGCCTGTCATATCATAGATATAGCTCATTCTCCCTTCTCCACTTCCATAGCTCACCCTCATCTTTCTTCTACTTATTTTTCTTTTTTAATGTTTATTTATTACTTCAAGTTACATCTCCATCACAGCCCCCTCCATCCACCCTTCTCAGTCCCACCCTCCCACCTTCCACTCCCCTCTCCCGCCTACTCTATTCCTCTGGTGTGGGTTGCCCCTACATCACAGCCCCCCCCCCTCAGTTCAGCACTCATATGAGGGCTAAGAATTTCCTCTTGCACTGGGGGCCTACATGGCAGCTTCACTAGGGCAAAGTGTCCCACCAACAGGTAACAAAGTCCATGTTCCTGTTTCTTTTGGTGTGTTGGTTGTAGGATAGTTATCCTGTACTATATGGCTAAAATTCACTTATAAGTGAATAGATGCCATGTGCATCTTTCTGGGTCTGGGTTAGCACACTCAAGATGAGCTTTTCTAGTTTTATCCATTTGGCACAAAATTGCATGATTTCCTTGTCTCTGAAAGCTGAGTAGTATTCCATTGTGTAAATGTACCACAGTTTTTATCCATTCTTTGGTTGAGGGACCTTTAGGTTGTTTCCAGTTTCTAGATATTACAAATAAAGCTGCTATGAACATAGTTGAGGAAGATATCTTTGTGGCTTGATGAGGAATCCTTTGGATGTATGCCTAGGAGTGGTATGGCTGGTTCTTGTGGTAGAACTATTCCACATTTTCTAAGATATTGCCAGACTGATTTCCATAGTGGTTGTACAAGTTTGCACTCCCACCAGCAATGGAGGAAGGGTTCCCCTTTCTTCACAACCTCACCAGCATGTGCTATCATTTGAGTTTTTGATCTTAGCCATTCTCACAGATGTGAGATATAATCTGAGTCTTCTAAAGTTGCATTTCTCTGATGATTAAGGTTGTTGAGCATTTTTTCAAGTGTCTCTCAGCCTTTAGGAATTCCTCCTTTGTGAATTCTCCGTTTAGCTCTGTTCCCCATTTTTTTTATTGGATTATTTGGTTTCTTGGCATTTAATTTCTTGAGTTCTTTGTAAATTTTGGATATTAGCCCTCTGTCAGATGTGGAGTTGGTGAAGATTTTTTCCCTGTTTGCAACTGTTTTGCTCTAATGACAATGTGCTTTACCTTACAGAAGCTTTTCAGTTTCATGAGGTTCCATTTATTGATTGTTGGTCTTTGAGCCTGAGCTATTGGTGTTCTGTTCTGGATGTTGCCACCTGTGCCAATGAGTTTGAGGCTTTTCCTGACTTTCTCTTCTGTTCGATTTAGTGTGTCAGGCTTTATGTTAAGGTCTTTGATCCACTTGGACTTAAGTTTTGTACAAGGTGATAAATATGAGTCTAATTTCATTCTTTTACACATGGACATACAGTTAGACCAGCACCATTTGTTGAAGATGCTGTCCTTTTTCCATTGCACAGTTTTGGCTTCTTTGTCAAAAATTAAGTGACCATAGGTGTGTGGGTTCATTTCTGGCTCTTTGATATGATTCTGTTGATCAACTGGTCTGTTTCTATACTAGTACCATGCTGTTTTTATTGCGATTGGTCTGTAGTATAGCTTGAAATCAGGGATGGTGATACCTCCAGATGTTTTTTTATTGTACAGGATTGATTTAGGTATTCTGGTTTTTTTTTTTTCATATGAAGTTGAGAATTGTTCTTTCAAGGTGTATAAAGAATTGTGTTGGTATTTTGATGGGAATTGCACTGAATCTGTATATTGCTTTTTGTAGGATGGTCATTTTTATTGTGTTGATCCTACCTATCCATGAGCATGAGAGATCTTTCCATCTTCTGATGTCCTGTTTAATTTTGTTCTTCAAGGACTTGAAGTTCTTGTCATATAGGTCTTTCATTTGCTTGGTCATAGTTACCCCCAGGTATCTTATATTGTTTGTAGCTATTGTGAAGGGTGTTGTTTCCATTCTTCTACTTTTTTAAACATGAGGATATTTTTGTTCTTCTCTCAATGATTACATCCTGATCATAGTTTTCCTTCCCTCCACTCCTCCCAGGCCCCACACCCCATCTTCCATCTCCCTCAGACTCTTTTGCTTCTACTTTCATGGAAGATGATAGATAGATAGATAGATAGATAGATAGATAGATAGATAGATGTAAATAAATTTTGATTCAACATATATAGGAAAACATGATATTTATATTTATGAGAATCTTTCACTATTTATTTTTATGAAGAGAAATTAATTGGCTGTCTTCTTTGTCCTGAGGATTCTTCTTGTAGTAAAAGTCTGAAAAGTGGCATCAATGTTCAAAATATTCTTCTTATATGACTATTTCATTATCGTTAGGACCTCATTTATTCAAGCACATTTGATGTTTACAAATAATGTCAATATGCCCCACACAAAACTATGGTCTTCTGATTCTCCTGTCTCTTACTGGTGATTCTGAAATTCACAAAATAGTCTACATATGAATACTGTCCTTCCTTCCTTCCTTCCTTCCTTCCTTCCTTCCTTCCTTCCTTCC
>CAJQZJ010033871.1:1204444-1214617 GCA_907164525.1 Lophiomys imhausi | reverse complement strand
GCAGCCAGAGGGTATTTCTAAAGAGCAAATTAAATCTACCTTTCCCCTGATGGAAGCTCCTTAGTGCTCACCAGTACCCTGAGAAAAGAATATGCATTCCTTAAGTTCTCTACTTCTATGTCTAAACACACCAACCGTCTCCTTTATCAGAATTTTTCCAAGCTTTAGGTAAACCATCCTTCTCTAGTCTTTTCCTTTCCTTTTTTCTGGTGGCTGTTTATGAATGTTTCAACATCAGTGCAGATATCCTTCCTTCTTGGCCACTTGAGACTACACTAGGCTCTATGCTCCCATAGTACCCTACAGTCATTCACTCTTCTTGTTTCTATGGCTGTCAGTCTAGAACTCTTAGTCCCTGAGTAGAGGGAGAATGTCTTCTTTATAATGTTTAGCATCGCTCCTGGTTCACCATAAATGGTCAATAAATCTTTTCTGGATGAATAAAGACTAAAGATATTATCTAAAGATCAATATCCCAATTTTATCTAGAAATATTGTCTGTGCCATAAGTCCTTGGTCAAATGTAAGTCACAGTCTCATTCAACTAGAGCTTTCTGAAATACAAATGATTCTCCCCCTTCCCCTGAGCAATTACTATTGATCACTGTCTAACACTACCCCTATAATAATTTTTTTTGTCTGTGAATACCAGGAACTTTTAAATAATTTGCTTATTTTTATTTCATATGCATTGGTGTTTTGTCTACATGTATGTCTATGTGAGGGTGTCAGATCCCCTGGAACTGGAGTTACAGACAGTTGTGAGCTGTCATGTAAGTACTGGAAATTTAACAAGGGTCTGGTCCTTTAGATGAGCAGCCAGTGCTCTTAACCTCTGAGTCATCACTCCAGTCCTGAATACCAGAAACTTAATGACAAAAATTTAGTGCCTACCACAGGACTCAAAGAGCACTGGCATTTGGACATAGTGCCAAAGAGAACCTGTTGCTTTTTCAGAGTGTATTTAGCGCAATTTACTGTGATATCATTTATATACTGCCTGGTGTTGAGATACTGCAAGAAATGCCATGGTTAGAGTCCTAGAGGAGAAATCAGAGTGGTACTTATAATGGTCAGTGGTGAGGATGTTGCTTTGCATAAATGTGTGGTAGAAAAATGTCAGGAGTATGTTTAGGGCCATTTTAGAAATTGTTGGAAATTCTATCCTAATCTCAACCAAACACCATTTAAAAACTTTTTTCCATGAAAAGCAAGTGAGCATCTCAAATAGTAATGTTTAAATTTAAACATTCTAATATAGTACAATCCAAAGATAGACTAAATTGATACATGCTGAGGAATGAAAGCAGAACAATATTAAAGGATTTTGTTTTCCATAAATAAACCATTATCTTTCTATCAGAGCCAAAAAGTTTATGTGTATATTAAGAACACTGTTCATAACATAGTTCATAAGCTATGATCATCTTAAATCGTATTGAAGCACTTCAGGCAGCTTTCACTTGTGTTGTATGGTACAAAACACACTCAGCGTAAAGGAGACACACTGAATATCCCAAATTAAGGTTGCAGTGAAGTCCCACAATGCGTTTGGGCCAGCACGGCCAGTAATAATTCAGAGGCATTGTACACTTGATTTGTACAATGTAGTATTTGATTTTGAATTAGCAACATTTTATGGTTGCCAACTGTTTCAGGACCCACCCCTTCAGTTATGATCTCAGGGTTGAAAAAGCTGTGCTGTTGGTTTCCTTCCTATGTGAGGCTGACAAGCCGGGGCCCAGAATCATAGGAGTATAAATTCAAGATACCGTTTCTACTGAATGCACATCTCTTGTGCTATTCTAAAGTTTGAAAAGCAGTCAGTTGTAGGATCAGATGTTCAGTATACTTGAATTACCTTTTTCTGTTTCTTCACAGTCTGGTGGGAAGAAAAAAAACCCACCTCTGATAGCTACATTTTTATAAACAAGACTGTGAAATTGGACATTCTGGTAATATTTCAGGCCTAGAGTATATCTGTTAAAGCTTGGTTAATGATTTTTTTCTGTTCTGACTTTATTTTCTACTTCACACTGTTTATAAACAGATATAGGAGACACGGACTTCAGCTAAGAAGTGGAAAGATTTTGGCCCCATCTCAGAAAAAAAAAAAATGGAGCTGTCTAGTCAGAAGTGCATTAGTATTTGGGATTGAACTAAACAGGGGTATTCTATGAATCCAGAACGTGGGCAACTGGCACTTTTAGGGAAGTTGTAGCTATAGACAGCTGGGAAGGGTTACTGTGTGCATGTGTGCTTGTGTGCATGTAGAGAAAAAAAATCTATTGCTACAAAGATACCTAACCAGTCATATCTAGACAGCCAGGACCTCATTTCTTTCAGTGCTATGTGCTTTCTGCAGTCTGTACTAAATACTCAAATTTGTTCATGAAGGATTTCATATTGTTGGCTCAGATTAATAATGATATGAATTCATGTGTCTGCATGTGTCTAGGTATGTGAGGTACAATGTGACAAGTTGTGGTAAAAGGGAAAACTTCTGGAACAATTTATGTCATAATATATTTGAATGACTATCAGAGCCTCCCCATCCCTCCTCCTAATGTCTGGTGAGAATGTCAGGTGTAGAGAATGCTTGTCTCCCTTTCAGTTTTATATCTAAGTTGGACTTCGCGGCATAAATTTCTCAAATTCCTTTCTGGAAAAAGAGTCACTTCTCTCAGGATAGAAGCTGAGCAAAGCAGCAACTCAGCAGCCAGTGGCATTTCTTTACACCTCTCTCCATTCCAGCCTCACAGACATGCCAAAACAGTGTGGGGAAGTCATAGGAAAGATGAATCTCTTTGGCAAAAACAATACTAAGTAAGTACAAAGACAATTCTATAGATTTTATATTAATACTTGCCATAAGAACATGAGGCTGCTGGCTAGTCTTAAAACTCAAAATATGTTAGTATTAGTGTAAACTACCTGTTCCCACAAGTCCAAATAATACTGTGCATTGATAGAATTGAGCTGGTAATGGGAGAGTTTATAGAAGTGGTTCTTAATCTGTGGGTTGCGACCCCTTTGGCAAACTTCTATCTCCAAAAATATTAACATTCGGGTTCATAACAGTAGCAAAATTGCAGGTATGAAGTAGCAACAAAATAATTTTAAGATTGGGAGTCATCACAGCATGAGGAACTATATTAAAGGGTCACAACATTAGGAAGGTTGAGAACCACTGGTTTAGTAAATTAAAAATGAAACTCAACTTGTCTGTAGAAATGAGGAAGTACTAGGTTTTGGCAAACGTTAAAAGCAAGTTGGTCTCCGTTCTCAGGCAATTCTTATTAGTTCTGTTACATGTTTTTGTTTTCAGGCCTAGTGTTGAAAACGCCTTTCTGTCTTTTTACGATGCTTTATGGAGAAAACTGGTACAATCAAAGCTAGACATTAAAGAAAGCAGGCTATATCCACACATGTTATCATCTCTTAGTGCTGCTTTTCTTATGACCACATACTGTGTGTGTGTGTGTGTTTGAATGTGTGCACGTAAGCATGTATGCATATGAAGACCAGAGGTTAACATCAAGTGTCTTCTTTAATCATTCTCTATCTTATATGTTGAGACAAGGTCTCTCTTTGAACCTTGGGCTTACTGACTCTGTTAGATTGGCTGGCCAACAAACTCCAAGTATTCTCATGCATCTGCTTCCCCTGTCCTGGGTTACAGGTGTGTGCTAGCATGCCTAGCTTTTACATGAGTTCTGGGGATTGAATACAGGTCCTCATGTTTGTATAGCAAGTACTTTACCAACTGTGGCTCTCCTTTTGACTGCTATTTGGTGGCTTAAATAAAATAAAATAGGTTTGGCCCTTAAAAGTTGTTACTAATGGCCATTTTCAAAAGGTCAGAGGAGTTAGTGGTGTTATGGATTCATGAAGGCACTGAAATAATGCCCTTTGAAAGCATAGATGTAACCCAAGAGGTGGCTATATATGCTTTTTTTTTAAAAAAAAAGGTCAATATTTCTCAAATCATAACACAGTATCTAATTATTTTAGAAAATGAGGGAGAAATTTAAAGTACATTTCTGAATGTGTAATCTATGCACTGCTGGAACTGCCATTGCCCACGAGCAGTTGTTGCACTAGGTTATTTAATCACCTAGCTCTAGTAGTAAGGAACATGATTTGCTTTCTTAAAGGCTTCTAAAATATACGTGACTGTTTCTTAAAAGAAACCTGCTGCACAAAACCCCAAACTTTACAAAATGAGAAGCTCAGGCTGTGAAAAATGTCAAAATAAGTTTTTTTTTCCCCTAATAAGACTCATCTTGGGGTGCCTTTTGCTCTTTGGTCCTAGAGATCCAACTCAAGGCTAAGCACATTGTGTTATACCACTGAACTGTAGCCCTTAAGCCATCTTCCTTCCTTCCTTCCTTCTTCCTTCCTTCTTTCCTTCCTTCTTTTCGTCCTTGCTTGCTTCCTCCCTCCCTTCCTCTTTCCCTCTCTAGCTCCCTCCTTTCCTCCTTCCCTCCCTAACTCCCTCGCTTCCACCCTCCCTCATTTCTTTCTCTTCTCTTCCATATATATATATATATATATATAATTTTATTTGCATGAATGTTTGCATGAATGTATAATTACAAGCCACATGCATACAGGAACCAATAGAAGCCAGAAGAGGGCATTAAATCCCCTGGAACTAGAATTACAGGTAGTGGGTGCTAAAAACTACACCTAGGTCATTTGGAAGAGCAGCAAATGCTCTTAACCATGGCACAGTCTCTCTAGCACAGTGGTTCTTAATCTTCCTAATGCTGTGACCCTTTATTTAATGCAATTCCTCATGTTGTGGTGACCCCCAATCAAAAAATTCTTTTTTTTTTTTTTGAAACAAGGGTTCTCTGTGTAGTCCCGGCTGTCCTGGAACTCACCCTACAGACCTGGCTAACCATGAACTCAGAGAGATTTGCCAGCCTCTGCCTCCTGAGTGCTAGAATTAAAGGAGTGTGCCACCACTGCCCTGCAATAAAATTATTTTCATTGCTACTTCATAAGTGTAATTTTGCTACTTTTATGAACTGTAATGTAAAATCTGTGTCTTCTGATGGACTTAGGTGACCCTTGTGAAGTTGTTTGACCTTCAAAGTAGTTGCCACCCACAGAGAACTGCTACTAGCTCTTTCTTTTTTTCTTTACTTTTAGAGTAAGTAAAAGTATTTATTACTTTTTAGATATAATTTTCACTCAGTTGTCAAGACAGCCCTTGAACTTCTCACCATCCTGCTTCAGCTGCCTGAAGAGCTGGGATTACAGGCCTGTACCACTGGGGCTTCTATAAATAATAGCCTTTTTCTTCATAGTCCAAATTGGTAGGAAGAGGCTTCTTCTAGCTGGGGGTACAAACTGCGCTCTGGTCAAGGTTCTCCATGTGTCTATTGTAAGTTATTGAATTGAGGGGGTAGAGGGCGGGACTGGGAAGGGTGGAAAGAGGACACTGTGATGGAGATGTAACCTGAAGCAATAAGTAAATACATTAAAAAAAAGAATTTAACATGACTATGTTTGGTCATGTAGCCAGAAGAGTGATGGCATGTGTTGTTTACTCCATTAATGCTATTTTATACTATTTTGGATTTTTTTTCCTATACGACAATCAAGCGTACCTCCTTTGTGTTCTTTTACCCATATTATGAATTGATTTGCTTTTGTTGTTCTAGGTTTTCTAATGACAGTTACAGTAGTAAAAATTAAAGCTCCACTTGTGCATGTTTTATCAAAAGTACTTTAATAGCCTGCAATGAGCCCATTTATTAAAAACCATCCCAAACACAGTGATTTGAAATAACTAGGTAGAACATGCTTTTGATTGGGACTGTCTAGTTTGTTTGTTATTTTACTTTAATTTTGATTAGCATGAATTAATTGTCCATGTTAATGGGGTAAACTGTCATATTTGAACACATGCACACAGCATGCCCTGATAAAATCAAGGTAATCAACATTTTCCTCTTCCCATCAGTTCTTTGGGAGCTTCCAAATTCCTCTCGTCTGCATTTTCATAAAACACATACTAGGTTATTGTGAACTCTACTTATCCCCTATGCTGCAGAACACTGATTCTGTCAGTCTAACTCAGTTCTGGTACCCATTACTGAATCACTCTGCAATATTAATTATGTCTTGTGAGTCATTCGCATGTTCAGTGTGTTATTGTATTGTTGGTAATATAACTCTATACTATACATTAAGTTCCTCAGGCACATAGGCAGGAATTTATTCACTTTTGTAAACCAGTGCCTACCATATAATAAGTTATAAATAAATACGTGTCAAATTCATCCTGAGTTTCTCTGCTTAGATTATAGGAGAACCCTCCATTTTTATATTTTCAATGATTGTTTTTGTACTCATTCTCTATCCCTTTCCAAGTAAGGTCCTGTGACACTCAGCTGTGATTAGTATCTTCTTGGTGGTGATTGTTTTTAGATTTGTATCTGGTTCTAGGATCTCCTCTGGTTTAAAAATGGACCCATCGACTTGCAGCTCAAAGACACATTGAACTGAACATGAACTCAGTAGAACTTATCTTCGACCCAAGGTCCCTCCTTACTCTGTTTTATCCATTTCAGGAAAAGGATTTACTATCTTTTCCAGTAGTCCAGCAGAACCCCAAGGAACATGCCCATCTCTCATTCTCCACACCCAGTTAAGTCACCAACATCTGCCCATTTTTTTTTTCATTCAGTTTCATCACTTCAATTCACCCATTTCTCTTGACCTCTGTTGTCAGGATTGGGAATACATCTCAGAGGCAGAGTGCTTGCCTAGCATTCAGAAGGTTCTACATACAACCCTTAAAATACAACAAGAACAAAAGACCCAGAATCTATTCTTCTTGTGATACTAACCCAAGACATCATTATTTGTTACCTGTACTTTTTCTTTCTTTTTCCCATTTAGAGGTAAGCTCATGTTTATCATTTTCTTAGGAATACTTCAAATCACATAGAAAAATGAAATTGTGTAATAGACATTTATGTTTGTCACTAAATTTAATCATTCACATTTTGAAAATTGCTTTATAGCTGTATTCTAAGATAAATATCAATTTAAATACCTCAAAACAAATCTCTGAAAAGTAAAATTATCTTTTTATAAGCATATAACTTTCACATCTAGTAAATAAACAATGATTTAATGATAGCTAATAATGTGCTCATATTCATGTTTCTCCAGTTGTTCTCAAAGCATCAAAGAAGTGAGATTCAAACAGAGCAACTCTATCAAGGACCATTTACTATACACTTGCTTTCTTTAATCCAGAATATTAGCCTAAAATACCCACAGAATATTTGGTTTTCTAAGACAATGTCTTATGTGAGTAGATCACGGCCTCTAACTCACTATGCAGCCATAATTGGCCTTACTTCCTGATATTCTTGCCTCCACCTCCCAAAGACTGGAATTACCTGTGTGAACCACCAAGCTTGTCCTACTCTCATTTTTTTTTAAACATTGGGATTCTTAAGGGAGATATATGTTTTCCTGTAGAATGTTTCTCTCTTTTTCTGGTTGCTGCACAGTGATATTGCTTAGCTTGTTCTTCTAACCTCAGTATCTTCTGGAAACTGAAAACTTAGAGTGAGCCCTGACCCTGTTCAGGCCAAATTATTTAGGAAGCAATCCTTATTTTTGGATTGAATTGTGCTTTCATAAATATCAAGTGCTGAAGTCTCAACCACTCAGTACTTTGAATTTTGACAGTATTTGGAACTAGAATATTTAAGATGGTGGTTAAGTGGGGTTAGGATGGAGATAGCTTGGTGATTAAGAGCAATTGTTGCTCTTCCAAAGGACCTGTGTTCAGTTCCTAGTATCTAGAAGATGGCTCACAACTTTCTCTAGCTTCACTTTCTGGGGATCTGATGTCTTCTGGCCTCATCAGACACCCAGAACACACGTAGTGCACAGACATGCATGCAGACAAAATACCCATACATATAAAAGAAAAATAAATAAATCTTGGAAAATTAAACTCATGTCAGCTGAGACACAAGAAACCACCAGATTTGCTTGTACAGTGAAAAACCACGTGTGGACATAGTGAGAGATGTGTTTAAGACATCCAGTCTGTAGTATGTCATTACAACAGCACTAGTAAACACATATATACTTCATAGGTAAAGGTTTGCATATTCATATTGTACCCCATCATGAAGTCTGACAGAGAAACACTTAGATACTGGGGAATATTTTAATCCCTGCTTCTGTCTTGCAAGAAGGAAACCATAGGGCAATATGCAGGTTCCAGCCCTAGGTAAAGACAATACCTGAAGCAGGGTGGTACAAGAGCAGCGAGGGAGGAGTGAGTCAGGCATGGAGATCTGGGGAAGTTTTGCAGCCTCACTGACCGGCAGTCAGAATGCTTCTTTATTTATACAGAACTCTGTAGACAGGGATAGATTCATGTTGTTCCAAAATGTAGATCATATCATTTTTTGTCCCCAGACATGTGTTTTAACTTCCTCTTGATCATAAGTTTAGTCATCATTGAAAAACCGTGACAGAACAGAGTTATCTTTACAATCATATTCCTTCATCAACCCCATAACCCAATATTTAACAATATTGCAGTTTCAAAGGCACTAGACAGAAAGAAAATCTCTAAGCCAGCCTGGGCAGATCATTATGTCCCAAGCAGTGTATTATCAACTTTTAGTAGTCAGAATGCTAATTGCCATTTGGCCCAGGAAAGTCTTCAGGCCAAAGCTGCTGCACTTATTATTCAATTTCTGCCATAATACAATGCTCATGTTTTGTATATTTATAGACTTTATTTATATATCTAATCTTGGTATTAGTTTGTTCCTTGGTCATACAACACTACAGAGGCCCTGTATGAGTTAACCTTTTCTAAGAAAGGGAGGTCTTAATACTTTATTCTTTTATCATTTATCCATACATTCTTTGTCAATCAGTAGTAGGAGAAGGCTTTTAATTTTATCTGCTGCCAATTTCTCTAGGCCACTGAATCTTGTTTACCTTTTCAAGTTTACTTTGTTCTGATTATCTTGTTCCTGAGTAAGTGCAGGGGCAAATGTCCCAAGAGTGTCTTTCAATCAGAGCCTCATAAGGTGGTCTCTGGTATTTTTATTTGAGTCACAACCTCCAGGGCATAAGAAAAACCTTCAAGTAGGGCCAGATAAGGATATCTCCCTAAAAATGGGAGGGGTTATATGGTTAGGACTTTCCTGGGGAACCTTAGGAGCAGTACTCTGGGAGAAGGTGTAAATGATTCATAAGAAAATTTCCAACAATCCAATATCCCCAAGATGTACAAATAATAAAGCACCCCTCAAGCATGCAAAATATGGAGATGAAGACCAAAAGTGAAGTACAGCACTGCAGCGATTGCATCATGAGGCTCAGCTTTGCTGAATCTTTGTCAAGCAGCTGTGCTGGCTTTATGGCTTTCACTCTTCCCATTAGATATGGCTGTGCCAGAAGCACTTTGGTCTATATCTAGGTCCCTATCCATGCTTCAGCTTTTTGATATTAGTGTAACTTCCATGGATGACTTGGACAGAATGACATGTTTCATTATGAGCTTCCTCACTTCATCAGTCTTTGAAATCATCTACCTTTTGCTCTTCCTCTTGGAGGCATCACAAAAAGAAAAGAATCCCCCCTCTTTTTTTTAGATTGATTTATCTTTATTTTATGTGCAGTAGTAGTTTGCCTACGGGTATGTCTGTGCACCACATGCATGTCTGGTGCCCACAGAGACCACAAGATGCCATCAGATTCCCTGGAACTGGAATTATAGAGAGTTGTGATCCACCATGTGAATGCTGGGAATCCAATCAGGGACTTCTGGAAGACCAGTCAGTTCTTTTAACCACTGAGCCATCTTTCCAGCCCTAATAACACCCCCCCCCCCCTTTCAAATAGACATACCCAAGTTCCTGGGCTTATGGCTTGACAAGAATTTTGCTCAGGTTGGATTACAGCCTCCTTTCGACTATCAGAAAATTCTCCTTATATATAAGCAGCCTGTACATCTATCCTTGAAGCCCTGCTTACTTTGCTGTATTCCATTGTCCATATAGCAGACAGAGTAAAGGACAGCAAGTAACTGTTTCCCTCATCTGCCTGAGACAAATCTTTGCCTTGAATTCAAGAAGAAATGTTGGCTGGGCCTTGCATGATCTAGCA
>CAJQZJ010033871.1:1187455-1198423 GCA_907164525.1 Lophiomys imhausi | reverse complement strand
ACACACACACACACACACACACACACACACACACACACACACACACAAACAAAAATGTAAAGAAAACCATTACTGTAGGTAAAAGTGTCTTCAAGGTCCTGGCAATTTTCCTGCCTCTGCCTTTCCGAGTGCTAAGATTACAGACTTGTTATTCAACACCTGGCCTCAAGTTTTACTTTCTAAATACTATTCTCACCAAAATAGAGTCAGTGCCTCTTAGGAAAATAACTGATTCCTTATACCAAAGGAAGGGAAGGTATAAGGTAAGCTGGGAATACTTTGTTTTGTCAGAAAGAAGAGAATTATTTAAATACTAATGATGCCAATTCACAGGACATAGGTTATTGAAAAAGTGATCTGAAACTCTTATGTATTCTAATGCTAATAATTTGCTCCCTGATGTCTGTTTGCTATCTTCCTTACTGTACAAGCCCACACTCACATATGCCAATTGATGTTGTGTAACCCTGCCGGCTAACCCATTTTTCTGATTGACTTTAATAGAATTGTAATGCCTCTGACTGGGCATAGAGAGAGGTAGGCAGGGAGAAGGTTCATGGGGTGGAGAGTGATAAAAAGGCAGAGTGGAAGAGAGAGGGGGGGAGAAGGACAGACACCATGGTTAGGTGGATTAGAACTCCACATGGCCTGGAGCATTGGCATGGCATGGAGAGAAACAGCTTATGGAATGTGTGCAAGTATTTATGGGGTTTTATCTGGAGAATTAGAAGGTTAGCTTAGAGGGTTAAAATTGTCTAGTCTCAATGCCTAAGGTATATTAAAAATCCAACAAGTCTCTCTGTGTTTATTTATAAGTGGCGAGTTTAGGGGTAGCTCCACTGCCCAAATAATCATAATGTAATCAATTATTAATTATTAATAATTTCTACTACAAAAGGGTTTCAACTGGTCAAATCTATTACAACTTTAATATTACAAAGTAATGATCTTGATAATGTATATTACATTGAATTAAAATCATTAATGAGTTTGAATAGAACAGGTGAAAGTCCTACATGTGTATGGGGGATAGTTAAGGGAGGAATAAAAACCTTTTTTTCAGAGTAATACTAAATCAAATGTAAGAAGAATAACATACATTGAGTCTCATTGTTTTTCAACCTGAAATGTAATAATTAATCTGTCAATGATCATTAATGGGTGCTAAAACCATTGAGTCAAAAACAGTGCAATAAAATATTCCTATTGTGTCAAAGTGCCATCCCACAAATTACTTACCAACTACAAAGAGAAAAATGTGGTTTTATAATGAAGAACTATGATACCTTTTTTTTTAAATAAAGTGATCAGTTTTAGTATTGCCAGTATAATGCTATATTCCTCCTAATGAATGAAACAACCTGAAAGCATTACTATAAAATATTTTCAGCTGGCTGTGGTGTTGTATGCCTATTCCAGCACTTAGGAGGTAGAGGCAGGGTGATGAAGAGTTCAAGGTCATTCTGGACATCATAGCTACTTTGAAATCAGGCTAGGCTACATGAGACCCTGTTTCAAACAAAACAAAGGCAAACACAGTAATCAATTTTCCAAGACTATTTACCCTCAGTCTAATCATGTGGATTCAAAGACAGAATGTAGACCATTATATAAAAGCATTAGCCTGAGCTCTTGAAAGCAAAAGCTAGCCATGGTTGCTCATACTTGTAATCCCAATGCTAGGGAGAGTGAATCAGGAGGATTGCTGTGAGTGTAAGTCTACTGGGCTACAAGGTAAGTTTCAAGCTAGCCTGGACTGCAGAGGAAGATCCTTTCTCAAAACAACAAAATCAAAATGGGGACAACACTGGCATAAGTAAAGATACTAAAGGGATGTGTCATTAATTGCACGTTATAAAATGTGGTTGGAATTGGAGTGGGTCAAATACAGCATGAAAGGCATTTGGGTGGAAACCTATGATTTGATAGATTTATAGAATGATGCTTATATTGCTCTGATAATGATGTGATTATGGAAAAGGTTAACGCCATTATTAGGAACTATGGGTTGAAATATTCACGGATGAAATCTCATGACATCCACAAGTTGCTTTTAAATAATTAACATATGCTATATGTAATATAAACATACTTATTCCTAAACCTATATGTATATTTGCACATATGTACTTATGAGAGAGAAAGCAAATGCAGTAAGATGTCAACAAATGAAAGGATATGCAGGAGTTGAATTTTCCTGAACATTAAAAAAAATTTTAATCAGCATGTGTCAGAATTTCTGGAAAAGAGAAAGAAAACCAGAACATAAACTTAACTGCCATAGCCACAGGCATAATTTTGCAACAAACTATACAAAGTGAGAATATTGCTGTACAGCGGTGTTAGAGTCCTTAATTCTGGGTTGATGTCCGTAGACATGTAGACAGTACTTTTGTCTCCAGTCCAGTTTTGTTCCATTTCTTCTTCTGTGTGTCACTGGGTCCCATGCCTCTGATTAACTGCCTTTCAAGCCATGGGTCCATATCATAGCTGCTGGAAGTATCAAAGAAGACCTTTTGAGTATTTATGATGAGAAGCAAATACTGCCTTGCTCACACTAATTCGGTGAAGGATTTTTCTAGCACAAAGACTCAGGTAAACCTTTGAAAGTGATTTATAAACTATCTATCTCAGTCTGAGCTACAAGTTATAAAGAAATAGTATGAAGAATGAGGACACTTGTATCATTTCCACTTCAAACTCTTAGCTGGACTTTCTAGCCTCAGTTGATTACATTAATGCCAACACAATAAACCACTAGTGGACCTGGAAATTGTAGAAAGTAGAAACAGGAAACAATAAATATAGATGTGAGCCTACAGTGAATTTAGGCAAGGCTTGTGCATTGTGAATGTTGAGAGTAAATTATCTGGAGTAGCGCAAAGAGTGGTCTGTGTAAGAAAAAGATGTATCTCCAGTTTTCAGCAGGAAAAAAAAAATCTCCTTGAATGATTTAAAGCTTTAGTAGTCAGAGCATATTGCAAAAGTTGGATGCCATACATTTCACATAAATAAATGTGATCACCAACATGAAGGGGGAAAAGTGCCATGACTCTTATATCACCCTGGGAAGAATGCCCTGTCAGATTCATTTAAGTGCTTCTATTCCCTTGATAAGTCTATTGCTACAGTGATAAAGATGAGTCACCAGATTACCATAGCCTGATGACAGTATTTCTCAATTCAGTTTGATGCAATCATCATCAACAATAGCCAGTTATTGAACTATTCTGTGTGCTCATTACTGCAAACATGAAGATGGATAAGACCCTCAAGGGACTTATGATCCATTTGGAGAGTAAGAGATGCACTGTAAGATAAATAATAATAAAAGGTAGCACATAAAAAAACAAAGAGGAGTACAGACAAGTACTGAAGTGGTGAGAGAAGGGGCAGAATGCATAGGTTTGGCAGGGTTCCATCAGGACGTGAACAGGAGAAAAGAGCCAGACTGGCATGAAAGCAAGGAAGTAGCGTGGGGCCACTATGCAGAGTAAGTGTAAGAACACAAGCCAAAATAGTGCAGGGCTCTGTAGGTGGTAAGGAAGCCAGTCTGTTGTAGGCAGGACTCATATAGAGGTTGTAGGCTGTGTGGCAAGGTAATTAGGTGGCCTTGAAAAGCCCCAATGACAGAACACAATCTGAAGAAGTCAGCCAATAGTCTAATTGAGCTTATCAACACTCACTTCTCCCTGTGTATTTACTCTCTAGTTCACGATCTGTTTGTACAATCTGCTTTCTGATTGACTTTTGCAAACACCTGATCTTTACTTCTCATATCTTCAAGATAAACAATTCTTTCTCTCCTCCATTTTCATTGTTTTCTCCTGTTTGTTCTTTTATTTTTCTGTATTTATGTTTCCAAATAAATTTTCTTACCATACAGATACGTTATTTGACTTGGGTGTTTCTTTTATTTGCTTATAATAAAAGATTATTTTAATACCCTTTTGTTATTGTGTGTCAAATTGCCTTGCAGCATAAGCAGTGTTCTTTCCAAGGATTCTAGAGGCTTTTGCCATCAAATCAATGAGTTCATTCTGAACATTCATTTACATTGCTCTCTTTGTTATTAAAAGCATAAAAGAATAAAACGAAAGACAATCTCAATAAAGGCCCTTGAAACCAGGCACAGTGATATGTGCCTCATCTCAGCTATTCAGAAGACTAAGGCAGGAGGATCACTGGAGCCCTTGATTCAATTGGAGCCTTTGAATTCAAAGCCAGCCTGGGTAACATAGCAACTGCATCAAGAGACTGGGAGTGGGGGCATTTAGAACATTTAAAAATCTGCTCAACATAAAAACTCTCAGGAAACTAAGAATAGAAAGGAGCTTCCACCAGCTGATAATAAGCACCTGTTATGAATATATGATTAACAAGATGCTTTTTTCAAGAGATCAAGAATGAGGAAAGGTTGTCTGCTTTCCTGATTTTCATTCATCATTATGTTGGAAGGGCTAGCCCGTGAAACCAGGCAAGGAGGAGGAATATTGCATACAGATTGAAAGAAATAAATCATTTCCATTACTGGTGACATGGTTGTGTACATAGAAAAATTAAAACAATTTGCAAAAAAATAGTATATTTGATGGGTGAATTTAACAAGTTCAGATGATACAGTGTCAATGTACACATTTTGACATACTAGTTATAAATCATTGAAAAATAATTTGTTTTGGGGGGGAGGGTGTCAAGACAGGGTTTTTCTGTGTAGCCCTGACTATCTTGTAATTGCTTTGTAGACCAGGACCTCAAACTCACAGATATCCACCTGCCTCTGCCCCCCAAGTGCTGGTATTAAAGGTATATGCCATCATGCCCAGCTTGAAAAAAATATAATTTAAAGAAGACATTTTTCAGTAGCATTTAAAACTGTGACATACATAAGAATGATTTTAACAAGTGTGTTAAAGATTTTTATGCTGTGTAGTGCAAAACATTATCAAAGGAAATTCCAGATGTAGATGATAAATGGACTGTAAGACTCAATTACCATTGAGTTGTTGTTGGCACATGAGTTTTTTGCAAGTTGGTATAAAGTTTCAAAACACCCCATAGTATTTTGAAGAACTGGCACTCCAAATATAAAAGGTGTGTGATAATTTACAAATGCTAGAATAGTTGAAATAATCATGAAAATAAGAAAAATGAGGCAGGAACACTTAAACTACTTGATTTCAAAACCACTCTGTACAATTCTTATCATCAAATGAGTGTGAGAGTGAAATAAACACAGTTGAATAGGAAAAAAAAAATAAGCCCAGATGAGATTCCTCAGCAGGTGAAGGTATTTGTTGTATCAGGCTGGTGGTGACCCAAGTGTGATCCCTGGAACCAAGGGAAATGTAGAAAGAGAGAACAACTCTACAAAGTTGCCTTCTGACTTTCACATGGACACTATAGCACAGTCATGCTTAAACATACATTACACACATACGCACAGTGATGATGATGATAATGATGATGATAAATTTTTTATTTAAAAGTCTAGACTGACTTATAAATATATAGTCAACCAATCTCTGACAATAGTGCCATGACGATTAGGTTAGGGGAAATATGTTTTCAACATGTGGTTCTAGAATGACTACATATCCTTTAAAAAAACAAGCAATAAATAAATACATAAATAAATCCAGGAAACTCTATCTTTACTTGATGCTATACAGAAAATGTCAGGTCAAATGGTTATCAACGTAAAGGTAAGAGTTATTACTATGAACCCTAAAAGAAAGCATAGGGTAAAACCTTTATTGGCATAATACTCACAAAGGTTTCTTAGGACACAGAAAGCATAAACTATAAAGAAAAAAAGTTAATAAATTTGACTTCATCCAAATCAAATTTAAGCACATATTTGTTAAAACACATAATCAGAAAATGAAGTAAGTCACTGAGACAAAATGTTATAGTCCACATATCTGGTAATAACCTTATAATAAACTTTTATAATTTATTGGTGAAATAAACAACCCAAATGAAAAAGTAAGCAAAAGATTTAAATACACAGTTGATGAGAGAGGACTTAAAATAGACCTTAGGGAACTACATACTGTCCCCGAAGCTCCATTGGTGACCACTCCACCTGCCTTCACCAGGCCTGCTGCACGGGGATAGGCCCACCTTCCTGAGACCTGCTATAGCAGGAATATCCAGGGATAGCAAGATGGCTAAAGGCCAAAGTAAGAACACAATTACCAAGAGCCAGTGTAATATGGTACCTCCACAGCACAGCTATCCTATTACAGCAAGCCCTAGATATCTGAACACAACCAAAGCACAAGAAAATTACCTTAAATTCAATCTTATGAAGATGATAGAGGGATTCAAAGAGGAAATGAATAAATCCCTTAAAGAAATACA
This sequence comes from Lophiomys imhausi, assembly GCA_907164525.1. Lineage (NCBI taxonomy): Eukaryota > Metazoa > Chordata > Mammalia > Rodentia > Muridae > Lophiomys > Lophiomys imhausi. Next base: position 1,192,057 of record CAJQZJ010033871.1, on the reverse strand, counting down.
GCACAATACAATCAAACAGGTTGAGGAAATGAATAAAACAGTTCAATACCTGAAAATGGAAATAGAAGCAATAAAGAAAACACAAACTGAGGTAATCCTGGAGATGAAAAGCCTAGGGAAGAGAACAGGAACTACAGACACAAGCATCACCAACAGAATATAAGAGATGGAAGAGAGAATCTCAGGTGTAGAAGATACAATAGAATTAATTGATGTATCAGTCACAGAAAATGATAAATCTAAAAAATTTCCTGAAACAAAACATCCAGAATATCTTGGATATTATGAAAAGACCTAACCTAAGAATAATAGGAATAGAAGAAGGTGAAGAGTCCCAGCTACAAGGCCCAGAAAATATTTTCAACAAAATCATAGAAGAAAGAGGCCTAAAGAAAGAGGTGCCTATAAACATAAAAGAAGCTTACAGAACATCAATTAGACTCGAACAGAAAAGAAAATCTTCCCACCATATAATAATAAAAAACATTAAATCTACAGAACAAAAAAAAAAAAAGAGTATTAAAAGCTGCAAGGGGAAAAGCAAAGTAACATACAAAGGCAGAACTATCAGAATTACACCCAATTTCTCCACAGAGATTCTAAAATCTAGATGGGCCTGGACAGATGTCTTACAGATTCTAAGCGACCACATATACCAACCTAGAATACTATATCCAGCACAACTCACAATCACCATAGATGGAGAGAAAAAATACCCCACAACAAAACCAAACTTAAACAATATCTATCCAGAAATCCAGCCCTAAAGAAGGAAATCCTAGCAGAAAAAGTCCAAACCAAGTAAATTAATTTAACTACACCCAAGAAAAACACAGGAAATAAATAGTTCTACACCAGGAAAAACAAAAGAAGCAAACCACACATAAACACACACACACACACACACACACACACACACACACCACCACCACCACCACCACCAACAACAACAACAACAACATCAAAATAACAGAAATTAACAACCACTGATTATTAATATCTCTCAACATCAATGGACTCAATGGCCCAATAAAAAGACACAAGCAAATAGAATGGATATGTAAACAGGGTCCATCATTCTGCTGCATATAACAAACAACCTCTGTGATTGAGATGTAACTTGAAGAAATAAAAAATAAAGTATTAAAAAAAGAAACAACCTCAGCAACAAAGATAGACATTTCTTCAGAGTAAAGGGCTAGAAAATTTTTTCCAAGCAAATGGACACAAGAAGCAAGCTGGAGTAGCCATTCTAATATCTAATAAAATACATTTTCAACCAAAATTAAAATTAATCAAAAAGATGGGGAAGTATATTTCATACTCATCAAAGGAAAAATCCATCAAGATTATGTCTCAATTTTGAATATTTATGACCCAAATGCACAGGTACCCACATTCTTAAAAGAAACATTACTAAAGCTTGAATCACACATTGAACCCCACACATTAATAGTGGGAGACTTCAACACCCCACTCTCACAATAAAAGAATGCAAATCGACCCATACTTATCACCTTGCACAAAACTTAAGTCCAAGTGGATCAAAGACCTTAACATAAAGCCCAAAACACTAAATCTAATAGAAGAGAAAGTGGGGAAAAGCCTCGAACTCATTGGCACAGGTGACAACTTCCTGAACAGAACACCAACAGCTCAGGCTCTAAGACCATCAATCAATAAATGGGACCTCATGAAACTGACAAGCTTCTGTAAGGCAAAGGACAGTGTCATTTGAACAAAATGGCAACCAACAGATTGGTAAAAGATCTTTACCAACCCCACATCTGACAGAAGATTAATATACATAATTTACAAAGAATTCGAGAAATTAAATACCGAGAAAGAAGCTAAACAGAGAACTAATGAAACAAACCGATGATATGAATCAAATGGATGAGACAGATATCTTCAGAACATTTCACCCAAACAAAAAAGAATATGCCTTCTTCTACAAAATTGACCATATAGTTGATCACAAAGCAAGCCTCAACAGATATAAGACAATTGAAATAACTCCTTGTATCTTGTCAGACCACTGCAGATTAAAGCTGGAATTGAACAACAACAGAAGCAACAGAAAGCCCACAAACTCATGGAAACTGAACAACTCTCTACTCAATGACTACTGGGTCAGGGAATAAATAAAAGACTTTCTACAATTCAATGAAAATTGTAGAAGGCACAGCATACTCGAACTTATGGTATACAATTAAGAGGAAAGTTCATAGCACTAAGTGCTTTCATAAAGAAATTGGAGAGATCTCATACTAGCAATTTAAAAGCACACTTGAAATCTCTAGAACAAAAAGAAGCAAATACACCCAAGAGGAGTAGAAGGGAGGAAATAATCAATCTTAGGGATGAAATCAATAAATTGGAAACAAAGAAAATAATACAAAGAATCAGTGAAACCAAGAGGTTCCTTGAGAAAATTAGTAAAATAGACAAAACCTTAGTCAAACTAACTAAAAGCCAAAGAGACAGTATCCGAATTATCAAAATCAGAAATGAAAAGTTGGGACATAATTACAGACACTGAGGAAATCCAAAGAATCATTATGTCTTACTTCAAAAGTCTGTACTCCATAAAATTGGAAAATCTCAATGAAATGGAAAATTATGTAGATGATACCACTTACTAAAGTTAAATTAGGATCAGGTACACTATTTAAATATTCTTACAACCCCTGAGGAAATAGAAGCAGTCATTACAACTCTCCCAACCAAAATAATCCCAGGGCCAGATGTTTTTAGTGCAGAATTCTACTAGATTTTCAATGAGCTAATGAGCTATCAGTACTCCTCAAACTATTCCACAAAATAGAAACAAAAGGAACATTGCCAAACTCATTCTATGAGGCCACAGGCACACTGATGCCTAAACCACAGAGAGACTCAAGAAAGAAAGACAATTTCAGACCAATTTCCTCTCATGAACATTGATGAAAAAAATAATAAAATACTTGCAAACTACATCCAAGAACATGTTAAAAAATAACATCCAGCATGATCAAGTAGACTTCATCCCAGGGATGCAGAAGTGATTCCTTATATGAAAATCCATCAATAAAGTCCACCATGCAAACAAACTGAAAGAAAAAAAAATCACATGATCATCTCATTACGTACTGAAAAAGCCTTTGACAAAATCCAACACCCCTAAATGTTAAGAATAACAATCAATGTCTGTCAGAGAAACGGGGCCAAATGGCTGAAGATTGATGCTGTAATGTATGGAGAGAAAATGGGAACTGTCCAGGCAGCCACTGGTATGTCATTTCTTAGTTTGGGAAGCTGCAGGCCTTCACTTCCTATATAATCAGATATATTTATCCCTCTCAGGTCTCTGAGGTGGTTGAAGAATAGATAGCTAGAGTCTCATAGTTAAATTTTGAGTTGTTTAGGAATCAAGAGGGTGTTCTGGATCTAAGAAGATATTTTTAAAATTGTGAGGCAAGTTAGTATGAAAGCTGAGTTAGATATAGAACTTTAAACTCATGGAGATGGTAAGATAGTAGAATGTTAAAGTCAGGTGCGAAATACATATGGACTGGACATTGGGAATGTATGCTAAGCCATATAACTCTTATAATTGTGGCCTATTTATTTCTGTTGTTTTGTATTGTATTTATAGTTATAAGAAAAAGAACCATTTTTTGGACTGAAAGAGAGAGCTGTTGGGGGGAAAAAGAAATACCTTAAACTAAAAAAAAAAAAAAAGAAGGAAAGAGGATGGGGGGTTGAGGGGGAGAAGGGTGGAAGGGTGGGACTGGAGGGGGGAGTAGGGAGGGGTTGTGATTGAGATGTAACTTGAAGAAATAAAAAATAAATTATTAAAAAAAAGAATATTGGAGAGATCAGGGATACAAAGTGCATACCTAAACACAATAAAGGCAATATACAGCAAGCTGATAGCCAACACCAAATTAAATGGAGAGAAACTTACAACAATTCCACAAAAAACAGGGACAAGACAAGGCTACCGGATCTCTATGTATCTATTCAACATAGTACTTGAAGTTCTAGCTAGAGCAGTAAGAACAAAAGAGAGCAAATTGATAGAAAGTGGAAAGGAAGAAGTCAAAGTATCGCTATTGGCAAATGATATGATAATATACATAAGTGACCCCCTATAATTCTACCGGAGAACTCCTACAGCTGAAAAACACCTTCACCAAAGTGGCTGGATACAAAATTAACTAAAAAAAAATCACCATCCCTCCTTTGTACAAGTGATAAAAGAGCTGAGAAAGAAATTAGTGAAACAACACTCTGCACAACAGCCACAAATAATATAAAACATTTTGGGGTAACTCTAACCAAGCAAGTGAAATACCAGTATGATAAGAACCTTAAGTCTCTGAAGAAAGGAATTGAAGAGGATACCAGAAGATGGAAATATCTCCCACACTCATGGATGTGTAGGATTAACATGTTAAAAATGGCCATCTTACCAAAAGCAATATATAGATTCAATGCAAATTACCATCAAAATACCAACACAATTCTTTACAGACCTTGAAAGAACAATTTTCAGCTTCATATGGAAAAACAAAAAACTCAGAATAGCTAATGAAATCTTAAACAATAAAACAACAT
>CAJQZJ010033871.1:1153334-1167455 GCA_907164525.1 Lophiomys imhausi | reverse complement strand
AAAACAAACCAGCAACCTACAGACTGGGAAAAGATCTTCACCAACCCTACATCTGACAGAGGGATAATATCCAAGAAAAAGAACTCAAGAAATTAAACACCAACAAACCAAATAACCCAATTTAAAAAATGAGGTACAGAGTTAAACTGGGAATCCTCAATAGAGGAATTTCTAATGACTGAAACACACTTAAAGAAATGTTCAATGCTGTTAGTCATCAGAGAAATGCAAATCAAAACTACTCTGAGATTCCATCTCACACCTGTCAGAATGGCTAAGATCAATAACTCAAATGACAGCACTTGCTAGTGAAGGTATGGAGCAAGGGGAACACTCCTCCATTGCTGGAGGCAGTGCAAACTTGTACAACCACTATGGAAATCAGTATGATGATATCTTAGAAATATTTTAGAATAGCTCTACCTCAAAACCCAGCTATACCACTCTTGGGCATATAGCCAAAAAATGCTCTACCATATCACAGTGACACTTGCTTAACTATATTCCTAGCAGCTTTATTTGTAATAGCCAGAAAGTGGAAACAACCAAAAAGTCCCTCAAGCAAAGAATGAATAAAGAAAATGTGGTACATTTATACAATGGAATACCACTCAGCTATTAAAAACAAGGAAACCATGAAATTTGCAAGCAAATAGAGGGAACTAGAAAATACCATCCTGAGTGTGGTAACCCGGACCCAGAAAGATATGCATGGTGTGTACTCACTTATAAGTAGATATGAACCACTTATAAGTACAGGACAACCATGCTACAATCCACAGACCCAAAGAAGCTAAGTAACAAGGAGGGCACAAGGGAAGATACTTGAATCACATTCAAAGGGGGAAATAAAATAGACATCTGAAGTAGATGAAGGGAAGGACCTGGGTAGGAAAGGGGTGGGGAGGAGAATAGGGGTGGGGATCAGGAATAAGGAAGAGGACTAGGAGAGAGAACAGAAAACAGGGGCATCTCTGGAACAGGGGAGACTTCTGGAAGTCTGTGAGGATGACTCTAGCTGAGACTTCTACCACTGGAAGATATACAGCCTGAAGAGGTCACCTCCTGTAGCCATGTGTGACTTCCAGTGGAAGGAAGGGAACACCAACTCACACACAAAGTCTTTGATCCAAAACTTGTCCTGTTTTCAAGAGGTGTAGGAATAAAGTTGAATCTGAGATCATGGAATGGCCAACCAATGACTGGCCCAATTTGAGACCCACTCCATGGGAGAGAGCCAACCCTTGACACTATTAATGATACCCTGATATCCTTGTAGACAAGAACCTAACATAACTGTCATCTGAGAGGCTTCATCCAATAGCTGATGGAAACAGATGCAGAGACCCACAGTGAAACATTTAGGCGGAACTCATGGAGTCTTGTGGAAGAGTTAGAGGAAGGATTAGGGGAGGTGGAGGGGTTGAAGACAGTATATGAAGAACTACAGAATCAACTAAACTGGGCCCATAAGGACTCGTAGAGGGTGACCCACCAAAGAAAGAGTGTGCATGGGCTGGACCTAGGCCCCCTACACATATGTAGCAGATGTGCAGCTTGTTCTTCATGTGGGTCCCCTAACAATTGAAGCAGGATCTGTCTCTGACTCTGTGGCCTGCCTTTGAATCCCTTTCCAATAGTTGGGCTGCCTTGTCTGGCCTCAGTAGGAAAGGCTTAGTTTTTCTGTGACTTGATGTGCTAAGGTGGGTTGGTACCCATGGGGACCTTCACTTCTCTGAGGATAGAGGGATGGGAAAATGAGGGAAGGAGGGGGTGTGAGGGTGGGACTGGGAGAAGAGGAGGGAGGTGGGCTGTGATTAGGCTGTAAAGTAAATAGATAGATAGATAGATAGATAGATAGATAGATAGATAGATAGATAGATAGATAAAGGAAAACCAAACCACAAGGACATTGGCTCAACTATGTTCATAGCATCTTTCTTCATAATAGCCAGAAACTGGAACCAACCCAGATGTCCGTCAGCCAAAGAATGGTTAAAGAAAATGTGGTACGTTTACACAATGGAATACTACTCAGCTATTAAAAACACGGAAATCATGCAATTTTCAGGCAAATGGATAGAACCAGAAAAAAATTGTCTTGAGTGAGGTAACCCAGACCCAGAAACATACATGTGCTACATACTCATTTATGAGTGGATATTAACCATATAGCACAGGATAACCATCCTATAATTCACAGATCCAAAGAAGCTAAGTAACAAGGAAGACCCAAGGGAGGATGCTTGAATCTCACTCAGAAGTGAAAAAGAATAGACATCAGAAGTGGATATAGAGAGGGAACTGAGTGGGAGAGTGTGCAGGGAGGGGAATGAGAATGGGGATCAGGTGTGGTGAGTATGGGGGGTGAACGGTGAGAGGGCTGGGAGAGAGATGGGAATCCAATGGGAGGACATCTCTGAAACAAGCAGGATACTTGTGAAAGTGTATGCTCCTGAGATGATATGGGGTGACCCTAGCTGAGACTTCTAACAGCAGAGGACACCTCCTAGCCTGGCAGGGCTTTCAGTGGAGGAAGGGGGACACCAGCCCACTCACAAAACCTTCAACACATAATTTACCCTGCATAAAGATATACAGGGATAAAGATGGAGCAGTGACTGATTCAGGGTATGGCCTACCAATGACTGGCCCAACTTGAGACCCACCCCACGGGAAAGAGCCAATCCCTGACCCTATTAATGATATTCTGCTATACTTGCAGACAGATACCTAGCATAACTATCCTCTGAGGGGCTGCACCTAGCAGTGCATCAAAACACATGCTGAGTGAGACTCAGAGCCAAACATTAGGTAGAGCTTGGGGAGGCTTGCAGAAGAGTGGTAAGAAGAATAGAGGGATCCAGAAGGGACAAGAACTCCACAAGAAGACCCACAGAATCAACTAACCTAGGGCCCTGGGGGTTTACAGAGACTGAAGCACCAACCTAAAGCATGTATGGACTGGTCCTACGGCCCTTACACATATGTAGCTGATAGGCGCTTGGGTTGCACGTAGATCCCCTAACAAGTAGAGTGGGTGCTGTCTTTGACATGAACTCTGTTTCCTGTTTGAGGATCATTTTACCCTAGCTGTGCTGTCTTGTCTGGCCTCAGTAGCAGACGATGAGTCTTGATGTGACATGAAGATCTGGGGTAGATTGATGCGGGGGGAAAGGGGGAAGAGGGTGGGAGGGTGGGACCAAGTAGAAAGGAAGAACGGGGCTGCAAACAGGATGTAAAATGGAGAAAGAAAGGAAGGAAGGAAGGAAGGAAGGAAGGAAGGAAGGAGGAAGGAGGAAGGAGGAAGGAGGAAGGAAGGAAGATAGATAGATAGATAGATAGATAGATAGATAGATAGATAGATAGATAGACAGATAGATAAAAACAGACCTTAGAGACACCTAGAGATTTTATTGCCATCATCTGAGAACTACAAATTAATCTGGTAATCATATACCACTAAGCTTCTAGTGAGATGGGTGAAATAAAAAGAATGATAATTCCAAGTGTTGGTGGAGATGTGAGGACAATCATCACACTCATGCACAGGCCAAGGTACAAATCTAAAACTGTACAGTAGCTTTATAATACAGTTTGATGGGTTCCTAAAAAGCTAATTGCACATTTGTCACATGCCCTAGCTATTCAACTAGGTATTTACCTCAGAGAAATAAAAGCATATTGCTTTACATAGATATTCACAGATACTTTAGTCACAGCAGCTTAAAATTAGAATCAAACATTGAATAGATATATGAAGCTTTACACATAGTGGCTTAGAGATGGAAACAACCTAATGTGAATAAATAAATAAATTTGAATGAATTTATATATATTTCAGATATATTAATAAATAAAGTGTGATCTATCCATATGACACGCTATTCAGCAATAAAAGGAAATAGTCAACGGATATGTCTTCAAACATGGACAAATCTCAAAACATCTGTTGAGTGAAAGAAGTAACATGAAGAGTTTAAGCTGTGGGATTCCACATCTATGAAATTCTAGACTAGTTAAAATGAAAAATGATATCAAATGTATCAATGGTTGCCTAGGGCTAAGATAAATGCTTTATTCATGAAGGTATAAGGGACCTATTGAGGGGTATGGAAGCTATCTATATGTTGAGTACAATGATGATTATATTGTTGTAAATATTTAGGAATAACTCATGAAAGTATATACTTTGAATAGTTGTATTTTAACTATGATAATTACAAAACAATAAGTTGATTTGTGGAAAGACATGGAAGATAGGATAAGAAACCCCAGGATAGCATACAATGAGAATTACAGATGAAGAGAATAGAGAGAATTAAAGGAAATCTAGATTTAAGGAGATTGTGGCTGATGGTGCTACAAATGAGAAATAGGATATTAATATTCAGATTTAGGAAGCACCAATTTTTGTCAGAGAAAATCAAAACAATCCACATCTGGACACAACTTTGTAAAATCAATGTTGCCACAGACAAGATAACGTTTCCCCCTCCCCCCCACCAAAAAAAACCCCAAATACAAGAAAGGCAAATTACCCTGCAGGAAATATAAATAATATAGAGAGTAAACTTAACAACGGAAAGCCTGTGAGAGCAGAAAAAACATCATCATATCGAGAGAGAAGAATAGCTTCAAACTAACATTCAATGCCATTTGCAAACATTTTCAGACACCAGGTGACAGTTATAATAGCTTATCCATACATACAAGTTCCTCAGCATGTGTACTTAACACTCATACAGTTTTATTTGTACAAAACATACCTTACTTAAATGATTTAAAAGTTTCTACTTGGCTGGGTGTTGTGGCACATGCCTTTAATTCCAGCACTAGGAAGGCAGAGGCTGCCAGATCTCTGTGAGGATAGCCTGTTCTACAAAGTGAGTCCAGGATAGCCAGGGCTACACAGAGAAACCCTCTCTCGAAAAAAAAAAAAATTCTACTTTTACGTATGTTGAATTGCTTTTTGTTTTTAACTGAAAATACATTTTTGGCTAATTTTAAATAATATTATTTTAGACATTTCATTTTCCACTTAGGATACAGTGTTTATAAAGTTCAATGTTCTATTTCCTCTCCCTGTGCACATGTTCCATGTTCAAGTCACAAGAATGTCCAAAAAATTATGGTAGCAGCATAACTTTAAAATTCCCACAGAACATGCTAAATTTGGGTCCTTCATATGTGGCCCCATGGGACAATGAATGCTACATCTCTTCTGGGATTAACTTAATCTATCTCTTTGATGGTAGTCCTGAAGAAGCACCACCAGGAAGAGGGCCCCCAGCAGGGAAGCTCACAAAAATTCTTCCCAGCATGCCACTGGCCCTCTGGTACAGCCTAGTGATGATGGGGTAATGATTGTAGTAGGCGGCTTTTATTTTGTTTTATATTCTATTTTATTTTATGGTTTTTAAATATCTACCTCCCTTCCAATCCTCCAACACTAGGTAGAAGAGAAAGAAGGTAGAGGGGAAAGGGATGTAGGTCTCTTTTTAACTACTTCCTGCTGATTAGCTTCATAGGGTTCTTAGGGGCAATACCAATCTCAGTATCAGGATATCCAGCAGTCCAGCAAACCAACAGGAAACACAGCAGCTTGGGAGAGAAGCAGCCTCTTCCTCCTTCTGAGCACCCCATCACCATCCCCCACTCCATCCCTATCTGGGCTCTGGCATTAATAGCCCTCTCCAGAGTCCTCAGAATTAAGCTTTCCACAGCTGGCTAACCCACACTCTTGATAGAACAAGAGAGAGATTTATAGTTAACAGCTGTGGACAGACTGAAGCAACCCCATATCCCACACCTGGGATTTTATAACAAAAACATTCACATAACATAACTGGATTTTTTAAGAAACAAAAACTCAAACTACAAATGATGAGGTTGCAGACTTTCTCCAGTTCCTTCTACTGATGTTCAGCCTTCCTTCTGTGCAGTCTGATTCTTACCCAGTCAATGATGATTTCATCATACTTGTCTAGAATCTTCTGTTTGTCCTAATCATTGATCTTGCCTAGAAGTTTCTTATATTCAGCTCTTGCTTTCAGTTGAATGCACAGGACTCCAGGGAATTCTTGGGGAATATCTCATTTCTCTGCTTCTCATCTTCAGCTTTATACTACTCAGCTTCATAGACTATGCACTCAGTATCATCCTTGCTCAAGCAGCCCTTGTTATCCATCATTATGGTGATTTTAATCTCCTTTCTGGTATTCTTATCTATAGCAGAAAAATTGAGGGTGCCATTGGCATCAATACCAAAAGTGACTTCAATCTGGGAAATGCCATGGGATAAGGGAGCTATGCCTATGAGTTTAATCTTTCCAAGCAGGATGTTATCCTCAGTTATGGCCCTTTCACCTTCATATACCTGAAGGAGTACACTCAGCTGGTTGTCAGAGTAGGTGGTGAAGATCTGTCTGCTTGGTATGATTGATAGTATTGTGCTTGATCAGTACAGTCATGACTCTATCAGTAGTTTCAATACAAAGTGGAAGAGGAGTGACATCCAAGAGCAGCAAATCCATAACATTCTAAGACTTGTCTCCAGATAGAATGTATTCCTGGACAGTTGCATCATAAGCAACTTCTTCATCAGGGTGAATGTTTGTATTTAGTTCTTTTCCATTGAAGAACTCTTGCAGAAGCTCCTGAATCTTGGGGATCCTGGTAGAAACACCCACCAGGGCAATATCATGGATCTGGGACTTGTCTAGTTTGTCATATTGAAGGGCCTTTTCAAAGGTCCATAGTGTCACAGAACAGGTAAGCATTCATTCTTCAAATTGAGCATGGGTAACAAAAGTATAGAAGTCAATTTGCTCATAAAGAAGAATAAATCTCAACATTGGCCTGGGTGCTGGATGAGAGGGTATATTTAGCTCATTTATAAGCAGTACAGATGTTGACCACCTCTCTTGTTCTCACTGGTGTCCCTGTGCTTGCATTTAAACTCAGTTATAAAATGGTTGACAACTCGTTTGTCAGTCTTCTCAATCAAAGTAGGTATCTCCAGCTGTAGAGTTACCCGAAAAATTCCATTCTCAATAGTAAGGACAGACATATCAAAAGTACCACACCCCAAATAAAAAATCAACATACTCCTTTCAGATCCAACTGTAGCCATAGCAGCAGCAGGTTCATTGATAATTCTAAGTACATTGAGGCCAGCAATAGTTCCAGCATCTTTTATTGCCTACTGCTGACAGTCATTGCTAACAGTCTTTGCAAGACATTCTTCTCCAATTTCCTTCACCTTTCTCAGAACCATAGAGGACACCTCCTCTGGGAAAAAAAACTTTTTGTTTCTCCTTTGTATTCTACTATGACCTTGGGCCTGCTTGCATCTTTTACCACCAAGAAGGGCCAGTGCTTCCTATCACACTGAAAAATAGCATTGTCAAACATAGGCCTGACCAAATGTTTGGCATTAAAAACTGTCTTGATGGGGTTCATCACAACCTGATGCTTCACAACATCCCCAGTTAATCATTCTGAGTCAGTAAAAGCAACATATCTTTGTGTGGTTTATTTATCTGGTCATTGGCAATTATTTACAACTTGCCATGCTGGAAGATACCCACTAAGTAGTAGGTGGTGCCAAAATCAATTCCAGCTGCTGATCCATTAGACATAACTACTTACATGTAATCCCAGCTGTGCTGGTAACAAGGCCCCCATGAATTCTTGAAAGCTGCCAGCACATTCAATGAGCTGAAATTAAATTCTTTTTGCATACAATATATTCTCATTATGGTTTTCCCTTCCCCAGCTCCTCCCAACCCCTCCCCACTTCCCCACTCACCCAAATCTATACTCTTTCTCTGTCTGTCTCTCTCTCTGTCTCTTTCTGTCTCTCTCTCACACACGCACGTATTGGGATACAAACAGGCATCTAAATAATAATAATAATAATACAAAATAATGTAAAACAAAAACAAACAAATCAGAAAATCAAACAGGAAAAAAGAAAAAGCACAAGAAACATACAGATGTTGCTAAAAAAAAAAGTGCACATGGTAAAAATTTACACTGTCCAGAGAAATTGAAAATAATTAAATTTCAATAAACATTTAAACTATGTGCAGCCCCGGGTTATGAATTTTTACTATTAAGAGACCCCCACAAAAACTACCAAAAATGTATTAAAAGGAAATTTAACTCAAAAGTAAAGAGTGAGGATTAATAACTGAGAACAAAGAATAAGGAAGACATGTTAAAACTAAAGAAAGATTGATTGTGCAAGTAGGAATAAGGATAGTATATTAATTGATTATAAATGCACTTTAAAGTTTTTGTAACACTTCTAAGATTGGAATATAACTTATATGCCGGTATGTCATGGTTTAATTACCAGTACGATTTTCTTCTCTTGAGAAGATAAAATAGTAGTACATCTATAATCAATGATACCTTTGAATCAGTGGGAAGTTAATCATTACTGGTTTGGGGAATTAATAGAGATTAAAATGTAAATTAATAGGGATTAAAATGTAAAAATAATCTTTTACAAAGAAAGAAGAGGCTGTAGGCCCCCAGTGTATGAGGAGGCTCTTGGCCCTCATATGACTGCTGAACTGGGGCAGGGGACTGTTATGTAGGGACACTCCATTCCAGAGGAGTGAGATGGAAGGGTTAGGGGGTAGAGGGTGTGAGGGTGGGACTGGGAGGGGTGGAAAGAGGACACTACGATGGAGATGTAACCTGAAGCAATAAATAAATAAATAAATAAAATTTAAAAAGAAATTAAATCCCAAGAAATCCCAATCAAATCCCATTTGATTGATTATTTCCAATCAAAAAATGGGGAACAGAACTAAACTGAGAATTCACAGAGGAGGAATCCCTAAGGGCTGAGAGACACTTGAAGAAATGCTCAGCATCCTTAATCATCAGAGAAATGCAACTCAAGACGACTCTGAGATTCCATCTCACACCTGTCACAATGGCTAAGATCAAACACTCAAATGACAGCACATGTTGCTGAGGATGTGGAGAAAGAGGAACCCTCCTCCATTGCTGGTGGGAGTGCAAACTTATACAACCACTATAGAAATCAGTCTGGCGATATCTTAGAAAACGTGGAATAGCTCTACCTCAAGACCCAGCCATACCACTTCTGGGTATACATCCAAATGATTCCTCACCAAACCACAAGTATGTTTCCTCATTTATGTTCATAGAAGCTTTATTTGCAAAAGCTAGAAACTGGAAACAACCCAGATGTCCCTCAACCTATGAATGGATAAAAAACAAAAACTGTGGAACATTTACACAATGGAATGCTACTCAGCCATCAGAAACAAGGAAATCATGCAATTTGCAGCCAAATGGATAGAACTAGAAAAGCTCATCATGAGTGAGCTAACTCAGACTCAGAAAGATACACATGGAATATATTCATTTATAGCTGGATTTTAGCCATATAGTACAGGATAACTATACTATAACCAATGTACCAAAGGGAACAGGAACATAGACTTTGTTACCTGTTAATGAGACACTTCGCCCTAGTGGTGCTGCCTTGTAGGCCCCCAGTGTATGAGGAGGCTCTTGGCCCTCATATGACTGCTAAACTGGAGTGGGGCATTGATATGTAGGGACACTCCACTCTGGAGAAGTAGGATGGAAGGGATAGTGGGTAGAGGGTGGGAGGGCGTGACTGGGAGGGGTGGAAAGAGGGCACTGTGATGGAGATGTAACCTGAAGTAATAAATAAACATTCAAAAAAAAAAAAAACAAAGAAAGAAGAGGCATTGAACAGATTTAGATTTTATTCAGCCAATTTTGACTATTCATATGAAGGTAATCCTAACTATATAGATTAAAAATGCAGGAGAGAAGAATTATTGTATGTAACATTAAAATGCATTCTTGATTACACATTCAAAGAAGAACATTATCCAAGACATCAACAGAACAAGAAATAAACATTAGACTTCAGCGAGTAGTCTATTTTTTGGCGGTAATAATAATGTTACTTCAAATTTTTAAAGTATATTAATGAGTTAGTGTCTTTAGGACTCAAGATTTTGCAGATAAGAAAAAAAGTGTATAAATTAAGTTGATTGATTCAAAGTCCTGTAACCTTATGTATGAATTGAGAATATGTAAACCAATATGGTTTATTTCTCTTGAAAAGTACTAGATACAATGGCATCCTGGTAGCATTAAAGGGTAAAATAAAGAAAATAGAGACAAATCACAATGGAAATAATACACAAAAAGTTGTAAATGTAACAAATATGATTCTTTGAAGGGAAATTTATAACCATAAATGTTTATGTAAGATGGAAATGATTAAATGATTAATGAGCTGAGAATGCAATTTAGAAAAATTGGAAACTTGGTGGTTTGTGCCTATAACCCTGGCACTCAGGAAGCTGAGGCATGAAGGTTGTGAATTCCAGACCAGCTTGGCTACAAGACAGTTTGAGGACAGCCTAAGCTGCATAGTGATGTCCTCTCTCTAAAGAAAAAAAAAAAAAACAGGGGGATCCAAAAAGAGAAAGAGGTTAGAATAAGAACAAAAGATAGAGTAAGAACAAAGGAACAAAACAAATGTAGTGCTAACAGA
This sequence comes from Lophiomys imhausi, assembly GCA_907164525.1. Lineage (NCBI taxonomy): Eukaryota > Metazoa > Chordata > Mammalia > Rodentia > Muridae > Lophiomys > Lophiomys imhausi. The sequence goes on along the minus strand of CAJQZJ010033871.1, from coordinate 1,156,870 downwards.
AGGGAACAGTCATTGATATTGAAGATAGAATGTGATCATTAAAAGCAAACTTGTTTCTTTGACTAAGAAAGTAGACATATTTCCAGCAGCCATATTAATAATGAGACAAACTTGTATACATTATGGGGTTAGAAAAGAAAATATAGTTGTATCAAGAATTTAATAGAGGTTAAATTAACACTAAAAGGAGTTAGAATAAAAAATCTTAATGAAAGTTCGTTTGGGGACATTCATAAATCTGGAGCCTTGGTAACCATTCAGTATTCTGGAATTGGACGAGCACCACCGTAATCAACTGTGCTGGTTGCAAGGTCTCTGGTGCCTATGAAGTGACTCCGCACCTCGTGTAACCAATCTGACACAACTGAACGCTCTCTTTGCATAGTAAACAACATAACTCTAAGGAATATAGAAAGATGATCTCTCGGCCATTACAGATTCCTCTTTTGTGAATTTTCAGTTTAGCTCTGTTCCCTATTTCCAAAATGTATAAAGAACTCAAGAAATTAAATACCAAGAAACCAAATACTCCAATCAAAAAATGGGGAACAGAACTAAACTGAGAATTCACAAAGGAGGAATCCCTAAGGGCTGAGAGACACTTGAAGAAATGCTCAGCATCCTTAATCATCAGAGAAATGCAACTCAAGACAACTCTGAGATTCCATCTCACACCTGTCACAATGGCTAAGATCAAAAACTCAAATGACAGCACATGTTGCTGAGGATGTGGAGAAAGGGGAACACTCCTCCATTGCTGGTGGGAGTGCAAGCTTGTACAACTACTATGGAAATCAGTCTGGCGATATCTTAGAAAACTTGGAATAACCCTACTTCAAGACCCAGCCATACCACTTCTGGGTATATATCCAAATGATTCCTCACCAAACCACAAGGACATTTCCTCAACTATGTTCATAGCAGCTTTATTTGTAATAGTTAGAAACTGGAAACAACCCAGATGTACCTAAACTGACGAATGGATAAATGTGGTTCATTTACATTATGGGATACTACACAGCAATCAGAAACAAGGAAATCATGCAATTTGCTGCCAAATGGATGGAACTAGAAAAGCTCATTCTGAGAGAGCTATCCCAGCCCAGAAAGATGCTCATGATATGTATTTACTTATAAATGAATTTCAGCCATATAGTACAGGATAACTGTCGTACAACCAACAGACTGAAAAGAACAGGAACTTAGACTTTGTTACCTGTTAGTGGGACACTTTGCCCTAGTGGTGCTACCATGTAGGCCCCCAGTGCAAGAGGAAGCTCTTAGCCCTCATATGACTGCTGAACTGAGGGGGGGCTGAGATGTGAGGGTACCCCACATGAGAGGAGGTTTAGGATAGGTGGGGGAAGGGTGAGAGAGTGGGAGGGTGGAACAGGGAGGGCTGGAGGGAGGGACTATGATGGATATGTAACTTGAAGTAATAAATAACATTAAAAAAAGAAAGATGAGGATTTAAACTTCTAGAGTCTGATTACTAAGCAGTTTGTTGTAGGCATGTTCGAGTAGAGTTCAATTTGGAAAGAAGTCTCCTGGTGTAAAGCAACCCCCTGTGCACAAGGAGGCATAATTACATCGAAACTCAACTGGAAGTACAAGCCTTTGTTTTCTAAGAAGATGGGATAGGCCACATGTATTATCTTAAGGGCCCAGGGAGGGATCTGGATAAGTGTAGAGCTCAACTGGGGTAGTAGCCACCTCCAGTCCTGCTTGTGGGAGCTTGGTATGGCCTGACCCTACAGATAGTGTAAATCACCAGGTTATTAATCACTTCCATTCCTGGCCTTCTAGGTGGAAAAACAGGTTATGTATCTTTTCCATTGAAAGTTCCTTAGCCAGGCAGTGGTGCCGCACACCTTTAATCCTAGCACCTGGGAAAGCAGAGGCAGGTGGATCTCTGAGTTCAAGGCTAGCCTGGTCTGCAGAACAAGTTCCAGGACAGCAGGGCTACACAGAGAAACCCTTTCCTAAAAAAAAAAAAAAAGCAAACCAAACAAATAAAGAAAAACAAAAAAGAAAAAAAAAGAAGGATGGTCATAGCTGCTAGTGTGATGGCCTTAGTATGACATGAAGCTATGTGTTGGTTGGTGAGTACTGAAAATCATTAATGAATATATATTATTTATTTTAATTTACACAAAAGACTTATACATATTGGGTGGTTTTTGTGATAATTTGATGAAGGTATACAGTGCATAATGACCAAATCCAGTTAATTATCATTTCTCCCTCCTTATATATTTATAATATCCTTGTATTTGGAAGCTAAAAGCTCTTCTCTTCTATCTCTTTGTAAATCATTTAGTAAGTTAAGATGAGCTCTGGTCACCCCAGTGTGCTGGAGAGCACTAGAATGTAGTCTTTGTATTGAAGTGTGTTTTGGTGCTCATGATCAATCATCTACCGACTCTTCTACTCTCCTTCATAGCAGCCATCACCATTGCACTATCTTCTTTTACACAGCTTCCACATAGAACTGAGAGCATGCACTATTTGTCTTTCCATGTCTGCCTTATTTTATGGGATACATACCTTCCAGTTCCATTTATTTCACTGCCAATGAGAGCTACATTCCCTTTTTGTGGCTGAATAACATTTCATTACATCAGTATAACATACTTTTTTTACTCATTTGTCTGCTCTTGGAACCCTCAGCTGATTCATATATGTCTCTTTGTAAAGAATGAGGAAAAGTTTCAGGGAGCCACACCACAGACTTTACTTCAAACATTCTATTTTAGAAGACTGTCAGAAGAATTTTAAAAAATCAAATATACCTAAACATGATGGGACATACCTATGATCTCAACACTCTAGAGCCTGATGCAAAAGGATCAAAAGGCCAACCTTGGCTAAATAGTAAGTAAGACCTTGTCTCAAAAGAAAAAAACAAATAAATATAAAACAAAACAAAAAAAAAGATGTGTTCAGCACATAGTTGATAGCCAACTAGTAGTCAGTATTATTAGTAATTGTGTTTCATTTTACGGCCCCCAGCATTGGCTATTGGGGGGTCTATAATATAAAGTTTCTTTACTTTTAGGGATCTTCAGCTGCATTTAAGGTGGATATCTTAGAACACTCTGGAAATGAGCTTAGACTTGAAGAATATCTTTCTATTGAAGACTTTTGACTCTAGGTGATCCAAATATTTCTGGTCCTCTAAGTATGGGTGGCGCTTCATTAGTTCTTGCTCTTTGCAAAAATCTGAGAAAAATAATATGTTGCATCTTCTAATGATACACCGTGTTTTGGATATTTTAAGGCTAGAATAATAAAAATGAAGTAGGCATAAAAATGTTCTGAATTTGCATATGTTTGGAGGAACATGAATTGTTCTGAGACTAGCAAATTGCCTTTTGGAGCTACCACAGTAGATTCATGTCTGACAGTGAAGGGTATCTTATTTTATTTATTATTTATTATTATCTTAGTTTATTTCCCAAAATTTTTGTATTCCCTCTCTTCTCTCTCCTCTCTCTCTCTCTCTCTCTCTCTCTCTCTCTCTCTCTCTCTCTCTC
>CAJQZJ010033871.1:1055225-1074272 GCA_907164525.1 Lophiomys imhausi | reverse complement strand
AAATTCCAGGAGCAGAAGGTAGTTAAAGGGGCTTGAGCAGCCAATGAACCCTTTATTTAGTGAACATGTCTTGGGTCCTCTCTGTGTGCCATTGTGGGAGCCTAAGATGAAGCACATCTTCCCTCAAGGCCTTCCCACTCTAGGGGCAGTTACTCTAATGAGGATGAAGAGAATGTATCTAATTGTAAAGGTGGTAGATTTTGGAGATGAGCTTGGACAGATCTTAAAACCTTCCTACATACTGTGTAGACTCAAATTTCCTTTGAAATATAGCATCTTTCACTTTTTTGTTAATTTAAAAGAAAATTTAATTTAAATACATTTTATTTTTAATATTAAGTTAAATCTACTTTAAACTGATGGTGCAAAAAGTTTATCTATGGGGATTCCATAAGAGTCATTCACTTTTTAAAAAATATTTATTACTTCGTTACATCTCCATTGCCACCCCCTCCTTCCACCCTCTCCCAGCCCCTCCCTCCCACCCTCTACCACTCTCCTACCCATCCCATCCTTCCCATGTGGGGTGTCTCTGTGTATCAGCCCCCCTCAGTTCATTAGTCACATGAGATCTAAGAGCTTCCTGTTGCATGAGAGGCAAACATGGCAGTTCCACTAGGGTGGAATGTCCCACTGACAGGGAACAAGTCCCTGTTCCTGCACTTTTGGGTCTATTGATTGTAGGATGGTTATCCTATACTATAATGGCTAAAATCCAGCTATAAATAAATATATTCCATGTGTATCTTTCTGAGTCTGAGTTAGATCACTCATGATGAGCTTTTCTAGTTCTATCCATTTGGCTGCAAATTGCATGATTTCCTTGTTTCTGATGGCTGAGTAGTATTCCATTGTGTAAATGTACCACAGGTTTTTTTTTTTAATTCATTCTTCGGTTGAGGGACATCTGGGTTGTTTCTAGTTTCTACCTATTACAAATAAAGCTGCTATGAACATAGTTGAGTAGATGTCCCTGTGGGTTGGTGAGGAATCTTTTGGATATATGCCCAGTAGTAGTATGGCTGGGTCTTGAGGTGGAGCTATTCCAAGTTTCCTAAGATATCGCCAGACTGATTTCCATAGTGGTTGTACAAGTTTGCACTCCCACCAGCAATGTGAGAGTGTTCCCTTTTTTCCGAAGCCTTGCCAGCATATGCTGTCTTTTGAGTTTTTGATTTTAGCCATTCTGACAGGAATAAGATCGTCTTGAGTTGCATTTCTCTGATGATTAAGATGTTGAGCATTTATTTCTTCAAGTGTCACTCAGCCATTTTAGCTTCCTCTTTTCTGAATTCTCTGTTTAGATCTGTTCTCCATTTTTTGATTGGGTTACTTGATTTGCTGGTGTTTAACTTCTTGAGTTCTTTGTAAGTACAAGTGGATCAAAGACCTTAACATAAAGCTGAACACACTAAATCTAATAGAAGAGAAAATGGGGAAAAGCCTGGAACTTACTGGCATAGGTGACAACTTCCTGAACAGAACACCAATAGTTCAGGCCCTAAGACCAACAATCAATAAATGGGACTTCATGAAACTGAAAAGCTCTGTAAGGCAACAGACGCTGTCATTAAAACAAAATGGCAGCCTACAGATTGGGAAAAGATCTTCACCAACCCCACATCTGTCAGAGGGCTAATAGCCAAAATCTGTAAAGGAAGGAGCCATTCACCTTTACATTCTGTGTGTAAGTCTACATTCAACTTCCTATGGAAAGAATACTGTTTTTCTAGGATTGATGAAAACTATATAATGCAAAGTTAATTTATCAAACACCCTTTTGCTCAATTTTCCTTCTTAAGGTCAGGACAGCTCACTAACATTTATTTGTTATGGCCTTTTTCTACCTTTATTCCTTCACTCCTTCCTTCCTTTCTTTCATTCTTTCTTTCATGCAAGGAAACATACTTGACAATAGCTCTGAAATAGCGACTCAGGTAGTTACTGAAGTGATCTAGCAACTCATCATTTCAAGGTCGTCTTTTAACACTCTGTATCAATCGTTCTGATTATAGTAATGAGGGGCATGGTGATTCCGAATGACCTTTGTATGTTTGAAAAAGATAACATGCCTTGGGGTCATTGTATATTAAAGGCACACACTCTTTTCCACTAATATCCAGTCCAGTGGACTATCTCTACTTTATTCTTTCAGTTTTCTCTCATTTTCCTATTAAATGTTTTCCAGCAGTATGCCTGTTCATTTAAACCACTAATTTCCTTCACTTCTGTGTGTTATTAATGTACCTTACTTTTTTCTAAAAATGTCTTAAAGATTTGTTTTTGTTTCATGTATGAGTATTTTGCCTGTGTGTATAGAAATGCATCACATGGGTGCAGAGCCCACAGAGGCTCGAAGATGTTTTCAGATGCCCTAGAACTGGAGTTACAGATGGTTGCGAACTTCCAGGTGGGTGCTTGGAGCCAAACCCAGGTCCTTTGCAAGAACATCTAGTGATCTTAAGCTCTTAGTCATTGTTCCAGTCTCTTACATCTTACTTCTTGATCATCATTTTATATATGTGGTTCATAGACAACTTTCACAAGAATTGATACAGGGACTCATAAGAGCCATGTATATATCTGAAGTTAGGACACTCAACAACATTTTATTGCCTGTGCATGGACAAAGTAACTCACATGACGTAGTAGAGATTCCAGAGAACAAAAGAATGCATTCTCTGTCCTCATGAGCTCTTCATTTAGTTCAAGCTTCAGTGCTGCCCCTAATTTCCTGTATCACATGAAGCTAGCATGTAGTGTTTTAATATTTCAGAAACCTCCATATCGGTGCCCCTATTGCTTCTTATAACTGTGCTGTGAAGGTATGCTATGCCAACTTGGGATTGCATAATCCATATAAAAGCAGAATGATGGCTTTGCCTCAGATCGTAGAACTATGTTTTGGCTTCAGGAGAAAGATCTTTCACTCTCAGATGGATCTGGCTGGGAAGTCCTTGATCTTATTCAGTTGAGTTAGCAAACTTGATTCAAAGTCTAGGTCTACTACATCCTAATCCTGGGCTCAGGGATGAGGAAGAACAGCTCGCTGAGCCTCTATTAGCTTCAGTTTTCTCATATTTTAAACTTAGTATAAACAACTTTTTATGGATGAAGTACTTAAGAATATAGCACGTTTAAAATATCTGGAAATATTTCTTGACAAATAGTCGGATGCTAATAATGATGAGCAAATGTTCTAGTAGGGTAAACAAACAGGTATGAAAGCTTTTAATTTTATAAACTTGGTACCCAGGACTTATCTAACAATCTAATAAAATGGGAGATGATGAAATTGTGCACTTTATTGAAGGACACTTTGATAAGTGACTGTTTGACATACAAGGGAAAGCCTTTTCAGGACAAATTTCTATCACCTTATTCAGTAGTACAAGGTAAAACTAAAAGCTGTTCATGACTAAAGAAAGTTCTGTTGTGTTGAAAGAGTAGAAGTAAGGAAGCTTTATGCTAAAGCCACCAACACAGTTATGAAACTAACTAGATAATTCTGGTTCTTGGGACAAATGATGACTAAATAACTAACTTCTCATGATGAATTATATAATGAGTGTGGAATGAATATACACTGATGAAAAATTAAAACTACAAGAAATAATTGGATCCTCAAAGTGAATAACTAGTATAATATCTGGTTAATTAAAACTGATACCTCTGGACAATGATGGAATTGGCAATCCATACCACTTTGTACCATGGAACAGTCTGTCTGAAGACCGGGTGTGCTTGTGTGGAGGTTCATGTAGTCATCAAGCATGCCAGGTTAACTAAGAGAACATGTAACACCTCCATATAATTGAGTTGACCACTTACAAACATTATGAGCATTTGGGTCAGGCCTCTGAATGGTAGAATCCAGAGTGTTACAAGGACTGGTACAAACTATGATTAAAGAAAAATGTCAGTACCTAATGTGACATGCTAAAATCCAACTATGCATTGTAATATACAATAATTACTTTTAAAATAATAATTGCATAATTCATCAGGTTTTGGTTTTAGTCAAATAAACAAAAAACAAATTACTTAAAACTCTTAAGATTATATTTGATTTTGTTAACATTTATTTATGTAATAGACATATGCTTACTGGGTTTGTTCCATGGACTATCCCTCCACCAGAGTTTCTCTTTGTCTCTTCTATAGTTACAGTGACTTAACACATTATATATACACACACAAACCAAACAAACCAATCATGGATTATACCCTCCTTCTAATATCACTTTTTGGGATGGGTGGTAGTGGCACACACCTTTAATCCCAGTACTTTGGAGACAGAGGCAAGGGGATCTCTATGAGTTCATAGCCAGCCTGGTCCAGGACACAGAGAAACTGTGTCTTGAAAAACTAAAAAAAAATTGTTAGTTGGCATATTTACCTGGACTGTTTTGTGCACATCTGCTTTGGGAAAGACCAACACTGTAGCACTGGAAAGTGACAATGTCCATACAAAAGAAAAACATAACACAAATAAAATGGAGACTATATAAGAATAAATAAAGACCTGAAGTTTATTCCATTTCTTTTCACTAACACACATAAATACACACACACACACACACACACACACACACACACACACACACACACGATAACTTTAATTATGCTGGCAAAAGGAACTTCATTTTATCTACCTTGCTCACTTTTAAAGAGTACAAACTTGTGACTAAGGAATGAAATGTGCATTTTTAACCTTCAAAGTGTTTTGGAGAAGGAACTAACATGTTTCACACCTTGTGTTCAATGAGAATCCATATTACTATATTCTTATTTATTATGTTTTTCCAAAAAAGTTTTAGAGCTTTTCTTGCTGTTCATTTCCAAGCAGCTCATGGACTCACCACACACAACTCTTGCTGAGTTTTCCAGTGAAAGCACGCAGTAGATAGAGAGCTGTGTAGTAGATCTTACCAGAGGTGTCGATTTCTAGTACCTAGCAGGGGCTCTCTTCTCTTCCTTTCCATGGCTACTATTCATTAAAAACCTACTTTGTGTACATAAGAACTTTGCGGACATCTTATCAAATTTGATATTCTACAAACTCCCATGCAGTTTGTACTTAGGTGTGGGGTACAGTATACAGTATGATATCGTAACACATGTAGATGTTGCAGAATGAGCCAGACTGAGTCATGAGCACTTCTCCTTACCATTTCTTTCTGTTTAGAGCCCTAAGTTCCTTGCTCCTAGACTTCTCTGTAAACTGTAGGTGATAGTGACCAGTTAACCCTCTGCTACAGAACACTAGTGTTTATTAACTTGTATGTTTTAGCATAATCCTGTAAACAACGCTGAAAGGTAGGTAGGACTTCCGTTAGCACTTGTTTCTAGAACTTCCTGTCCTAAAGTGCTAAAACGTAACAAAATGAAATCATTGCTTTTAGTGATTGTTACATTTCTCATAGCAATATGGAAAATTTTCATTGGAAAACAAGATACAATTTCAAGAAAGGGAGCATTTCGGTTAGCCTTGAAGTGGACACTGCTGTGAGTTCTACTGCTGTGGTACATTGAACCCTGCTCATATCCATGTGCTCTTGTTCCCAATTTGGGGCCATCTTAGGTGATTCTTCCCCTCAGGAATTCACAAGTCTTCAGTGAAGGTATCAGTCAGCTCTAAGAAAGCTGTAAAGTAATTACCAACTATTCGAAACTACCAAATTATGGCTGTTCTGACATATCAATAACATTCAAATCTAAAACTCATAAGCCTGAGTGCTCTCTCTCTCTCTCTCTCTCTCTCTCTCCCTCTCTCTCTCTCTTTCTGTCTGTCTCTCTCTCTCTAATGGGAGTGAAGTTACAGAGATTCAGGTTAGCATTTTCGGTTTTGTTTAGGGTAGTAAGAACTTCAGCTTTGGAGTAAAGACAGGATTCTGGAAGCAGCCCTGACCATGCAGTTTAGAGAGTTCCTTTGGCTTCTCTGCCCACCGACAACACCATTTCTAAGGCCTGTGATTCTGTTGCCATTTACTAACTGAAGCTATGGTACTGTGAAGAGTCTGACATGCTTATCCAAACCAAAAGGTTTGAATTGGGACTAATCCGCATACCGGTTTCTCCAGGTTTGGGTTTTCAATGGAGATTTCATACTGTGACTTGCTAGGCTCCAATTATTTTAAGGAAGGTAGCAGTGGTGGGCATTGGGGATGCAGGAATCTCACCTCAGGGCCTATTTTACTTCTCAGTTCTTACGTTCTGGAATCTAGCCCAGTGTTTGCTGGCTGCAGTTTGGCTCTATTTTGTCATCCAAGTGCAAATAAATAAATCATTAAACATTAGCAAAAGGAAGTGGCTCTGAGATCACAGCCTTCGTGAATGTCAGAGAAAAGAGCAGCATTTGAGCTCCCTGGGCCTCTGTGCAATGCTCTTTCAACTGTGTCCTCCTCTTCCTCCTCAACTTTCTTCTGATTTGATGTGAGGCCCTTTAAAAATAATTTTCACACATGGGTTCGTCCTCTTATTTTGCCCAAGGCCTCTATTCTTTAATTTGATTACTTCTTGTCTCACTGATAGAAAGTAATTTCAGCAAGTGCTCAGGTCTAATAATTGCCTCCCCATCGTGGATTGCCAGTGCTGACTCACACATTTCATCTCCATGATATTTCAACTCCCTGTTTGCTCTGAAATGTAGCTATGGTTCACACACACTTTGAGTAGAAAAGTAAAGGGGAAAAGAATGTATACTGAAAAATATACTCACATCAAAAATTTGTAAGATGATGATTGGGTCTAGCAGGTTTCCTAGAAGGGCTGTGTTGTTCATCTTTACAAAATTCTAATTCATCTTTGAAGACCCATCTTAGTTGACACCCCATCTAGGACTCATTCTCTGTCCCACCCCAGGCAGATCTTATCTCTTTCTTTATCCTCTGTGCTCCATTACATTTTTGTCAAGAACTCTTCTTAGATATTTATCATAAATTGCCTTATATTAAAGTTATTCTCTGCAACACAAATGCTATTCTCAGGGAACAGCCACCAATTTTTACTTCTCTCTGCATCATCTGGCCTTAGTGTAATTCCCGGCGAAGAGGAAGCACTCAATCACTGTTTGCTGGGGTGAATCTAAAATCAACTGCATTATAACTTTGAAATTTGCTGCAGCATGCTTTTTGACAAAGTCCCTTAGGTGATTAATGAGACTGTTTACAATTTGGAGTTAAGTAAGGGTGGAGGATGATACATCAGCATCTTCCAGTTACAGACTTTTACCAGAATTTTATGTGTCAGAATTTGGTTGATGAGTACATTTTGGGTTTGTGCCTCTTCTGTTATCTATGCTATATGCTGATACATCCCTCACCATTCAGAGCAAGAAACAGACAATATTGAAGCATCCTTGAAATGATACTTATAATTATTTAAAAAGATAAGTGTGTGGACTTATGTCATGGCTTGCTTATGTCATGACAAAAATATGACCCCTAGAACATAATTGGAAGAATCTGTCTGAAGAATCCTTTTTTCTAAGGTCACCAATTCAACTGCCAGTTCTAAGACCACACTACTCCTTCTGTGTTTCTGGATTCAGGAAGTTGGCATTCTCATTGTTCTTTTCCTATTTACCTCTTAGACTTATACATAGTCCCACAGAGAAAATGCATGGTATGCTGGCTATCTTTATATCAACTTGATGCAAGCTAGAGTCATCTGAATAAAGGAAACTTCATTTGAGAAAATGCTTCCATACATCTGGCTATAAGGCATATTCTTCATTCATGGTTGATGGGGGAGAGCCCAGCCCATTGTGGGTGGTGCCATCCCTGGGCTGGTGGTCCTGGGTTCTATAAGAAAACAGGCTTAGAAAGCCATGAAGAGTAAGCCAGTAGGGAGTGCCCTTTCATGGCCTCTACATCAGCTCCTGCCTCAGGTTCCTGCCTTGTTTGAGCTCATATCCTGACTTCTTTTGATGATAAACAGTGATATGGAAGTATAAGTCAACGAAATCTTTTCCTTTCCAACTTGATTTTTGGCCACGGTGTTTCATTGCAACAATAGAAACCTTAACTAAGACACCTAGGAAATAGGACATAGATTGTGACCAGTATGTCTGCGGCAACTGCTAGACAACTGACATAGGCCACCGGTGTGGAAAAGTTAAATGTCGCCAGAATCTAGCTTGCCAGAGGGAAATAATTAAAACGGTGGAGAATTGTTCTACATTTTGCTTCTACCTCCAAAAATATGATCAAGTGCATCTGATTACAGAAATCTATTTTATGTCAAAGACTTAGCTATCAGAGAGCCTGGAAAATGTAGTTTCTAGCCTGGTAAGTTCTGGGATGCAGAGAGAGACAACCAAAGGAGGATTAATTAGAGACAGAGTGAGGTGATGTACATATAAAATAAATAATCACCTTGTAGAAGCTAAATCATTCCTTATAGAACACAACGTCTCATTCTTCCTGTGGCATTTGTATATATATTTCCCTATTTGGATAAATAGTCCCAAATTCTATTTCTTTTTTTAAGGTTTTAATTTTTTGTATGTATGAATGTTTTGCCTGCCTTTGTGTCTGTGTACCACAAGTGTGCTGTGCTGATACCCACACAGATCAGAAGAGGACATCAGATCTCCTGGAGCTGGAGTTATAAATGTAGCAAACCTTCATGTGGGTGCTGGAAACTGAGCCCTGGACCTCTGCAAGAGCAGGAAGTGTTGTTAACTTCTGAGCCCTTCTCCGTGCACCCAAATTCTATGTCAGTGCAAGGGAAGTTAACAGCCACATCTGTATAATTGGTGGCAGATGTGTAAGTTAAAGAGAGATAGTTAATCTGCATGCATATCTCAGGATAGACAGTGAAGGTTAGAGATACTGTAGAGAAGTTTGTTTTGGATTATACAAATCTAGAATTTAACGTCTTCAAAAAAATCTGCATAAATAGCACAGGACACCGAGGGTCCAGAACAGATGGGGAATTTTTTATACTGTATACTACAAAGGGACCCATGTGTTGCCTCACTCCACATAATTTCTGAGTTCTCAGAACTTCATAGATTAGAACTTGGGCTCTCCCTCAACTCACATGCAAGAGGTACTTTCTCATATATTCATACTAAAAATTCATGCCCAGGAAGTACTTCTGTGATTTGACAAAGCCACCCCACCCCTTTTTGAGACAGGGCTACGTAGCCCTGGCTATCGTGGCATTCCTTATGTCAGTGGTTCTTAACCTGTGGGGATTCTCAACCCTCAGGGTTCGAACAACTCTTTCACAGGAGTCACATATCAGATACCCTGTGTATCAGATATTTACATTATGATTCATAAAAGTAGCAAAATTACAGTTATGAAGCAGAAATGGAATAACTTTATGCTTGGGAGTCACCACTACATTAGATAGTTTATTAAAAAGTTGCAGCATTAGGAAGGTTGAGAACTACTGTTCTATATAGACCAGGCTGTCCATGAACTCTGCCTCCCAAGTGTTGGGAATAAAGAAATGTGCCACTATCCAGGACCCAAAACTTACTGTCTGATTTTTATAGTCAGTGTAACTCTTATGTACTTCAGTGCTTTTCCCTGTTCCTGCCCCTACATGAAGCAAAAGGCCTATGATATATAAATCATGGTCGCTGCTCTCAGGAGATCAGAGTGAAGCTAGGTGTAATTAAGAAGAGCTTCTTAGATTCCTCTCTCCACCTCTCCCCTCACTCCCTCCCTCCCTCTGCCCTCCCTGAGGCCTTGAACTCACTATAATATAGCTAAAGCCAGCTTCAAACTCCTTCTACATCAGTCTCCCTCACGTGTTGAGATTTTAGCTTCCCATTAACGCAGAACAAGTCACCACAAACATGACAGTTTGAAATTATGTCCTTTATCAGTTCAAAGTGCTATAGGATATGATTCAGGTGGTTTGTCTGATCAGTGCATCAGAAGGCTGATATCACCCAAGGGGGTAAAAAGATGATGACTAAGCAGTTAACAGCAGTCACTTCTGTTCTAGAGGTGCAGTTTCCAGCACCTTCATAGCAGCTCACAACCATCTATAACTCTACATATAGGTATCTAACGCCCCCTTCTGGCCTCCTTGGGTTCAGGCACAAATAAAAATAAATTGATCTTTTAAAAAAAAAGATATCAGCCAAGCTGAATGGTCATCTGAAAGGTCTTGGAAAAATGTGTTTTCAAAATCATTGAAGTTGACTGTACTCAATTCATGGAGAACATAGCACTGAAGTCCTTCTTCCCTTGAGAATTATCAGCCAGAGGTTACCTTCAGCTCTTAGGGTTGCCTACATTGCTTGGAGTCCCTTCCATTTTCAAAGTCAGAATAGTACCAAATTCTTCTCAAACTCCAAATCTTTGTCAACATTCTCTTCAACCAGCTAAAGTTCCTTTTTAAAGTACTCACTTGGTTAAAGCAGTCTATTCAGGTTCAACTGAGATATGATGCTACACAGACATGGCAATGATAGCTCATTATATTCCCACCTTGCACTCGCTCTTAAGCGAATGATGCAGGGCCCACATATAAGAAGACAGGACTCTGAGGACCCTTGTAGCCTTTGTCTACCATGAATTAATACCCAGATAATCCTAGAGAACAAGTTATAAATGCTAGAGAACCAGGCTGAAGATACCTGGAAGGCAGTTCCTGTGCTCCCAGTTCCTTGGTCTTGCTTCCTTTTCTTAAGGACCATTAGTGGTCCCTTATTTGAATTACTGAATACTCAAGTTCTATAACAAATTCTCTGTTATGTACCTCTCTCTCTCTCTCTCTCTCTCTCTCACACACACACACACACACACACACACACACACACACACAATTCTTTCTGCTTCTATAGAGAACCATTGGAAGTAAAGAGACTTCCCTGGTGTGCAACTCTCATAACTTCAGTTTCCTCTTCTATAAAAAAGGGGACTATGATATACATGTTACAGTGTTGTGGTGGTACTGTTATTCTTCCATGATTCTGAGCTTCTTAGTCACAAAAAGCACTAATGCTAATTAATAAAGCACAGGCCAGTCATATGTATGTGTTTGGCCACTAGTATTTTTATAAAGTATCAGCAGATATGTCCCCATGTTCTTATTGACATTGTGTGTCCATAGCTCCCATGTTTCTTTGCACAGTGTTTGACACATAATAGGAACCTCACTAAATTTGTAAATGGTAGGGATGGTGAATTAATTTATTTTTCACTTAAATTATATGCTCATTGAGGGCAAATAATTTCTCTTTCTCCTGGGACTCTACATGGTTCTTCTTTCAAATGTAAATGTTGATTATATCGTGACAATTTTCAAGGGATAAACAATAATTGCCAATGGATAATTCCTGTCTTCATTTAAATTCTCAGACTAAGATGAAATCTTGGGGAAGGTTAAACTTGACCATCTCTGTAAGATTGGTCCTCAATGTTTATGAATGATCAGGGTGAAGAGATTCTGCAATCTTCACCCAATAACTTACTGCTAAGTTAGATTAAGTAGAAGGAAACAAGGATTATTAAAATCCTTCATGTTCTGTGAGTTTATTGCTAAGTAGTAATGGGGTTTCCTGAAAGGCAACAATTCCCTTCATCCTTCTGGCTTGCTTTCATACGTGCTTGGGTGTGAGTGTGTACTCTCATGCATGCGTCCTCACAATCATACCTGTGTCCACACATTTGTGTGTGCACATGAGCCATGTGCGTGTGTGTATGTTCGTGTTCACTAGGCAGGAGAATTAAAAATACGTTGTTTTCCTTGTTCAAAGTAGGGAAGGAAAATGGGCTTCTTCAGATAATTTAGATCAAGGGATTCCTACAGCAGAGTGGTGAGATGCTACAGATTTGAGTTCCACTGTGTGATTTGGAGCATCAAGTTCTTGAGCTGTTTTGAGCCCCACTTTCGTATTCTGGAAAGTAAAGTTGAAGACAGACCTCACTCGAGTCAAGATCAAGATTTAGTGTGAGAATTTACATAAAGCTCTCAGCATATTTTGCAAGTATAATAGAAAAAGCTATTTTTATAATAAGTAGAATTCTCTTTTAACAAGAGTGTTATAGTATTTTACTCGGTATAATGTCATAATGGCCTCATGATTAAGTCGCATAACATTGCTTTATTGATGAAAAGGAATATTCCCAGCAGAACCACACTCCAAAGACTCACCGTATTTATCTATTTATCCTGTTATTGGGATAAAACTATCATTCTGTGAAGCTCAGTGTTAGTCTCTGTAGAGGATTCATTTAGACACAGTTTCCAGGTGCTGTGCTAAATACTTTTGGTTAGAGAGCTGGATCAGACACTGATTTTGTCTGACCTGGGAGAATGGATGAAAGATATTTAAAACTAGCTGCACCTTAGGGATGATTGTAGTAAAAGGCTGCAAGTATAAGAGAGTTCAGAAAAAGATGTCACTTTTGGATCTGCCTGTGATGTGCCCTATCTGTAAGTCACAAAATGTCAGAGAACATTAGAAGTTTGCTCCTGATCACTTCTTTCCTTCAAGCCTTGACCTCTGTCTGTCTCCTGCTATGTAAAATGGAGATGATACTCAAACCTGCCCCATACAGTGTGGGGGGAAGGATTGACTGTCTTCCATGGTGTGTCCTTGATCCTCAGAAGGCATTATGGTACTCTGTTGTACTGACACTCCTCAACCTCATCTCTCCAGTGAATCAACTCACAAGATAAACACATCCAGGGTTACTATTTTAGGGGTGTCAGATCTTCACTGTTTAAAGTAAGTCACTGAACTGGTAAACCTATCGTCTTCTATTCTTCATGTGGCTTTAGTTTGAGAAATTCAGAGACATCAACACTCTATTTTACACAGTTTTTTTTTTTTGCAAGTTAAACTGCCCCAAAATTTCTGATGTAGATATTAGCTTACACATATAGTGCTATGAAATTTCATGTGTAAATTATATTAAGAACCCCAAACGCTGTTTCCAGCTGTGCCTATAAAAGAAAATTGTAATTTCATGGCCAAACATGTTACTAGAGCTTACTTGTGGCCAGTAAGGCAACTCCTTTGTGGATACCATGTTAATTATCCCTCACCCCTGTAAATCAGACAACACATCTAATAAATGCCCATGTTTCTAATGAGTTAGAGAAAAACCATAATTTGGATTTTCTGATATTTCCTCAGGCATCTTGACATAAAATTGATTTATGTGCATATTGATAATTATTTATGAGGCATAGCTAGATTAATTGGCAGATAATTATTAGCTTAATTATCCATTTAGCAGTCACCAGTATTATGAATAACTAAGATGGTTCTTTTCTGTGCCTTACATTATTGTGCTGCAACCATCCAGGTTTTCGGTACTAGGAAGTCATACCCTTAGTACTGTCACAACTTACTTCTGAAATGCAATTCAGGTGTAGATGGGAATTGTGGTGGTTTGAATGAGAATGACCCCCATAGGCTGGTATGTTTGAACACTTGGTCCCCAGTTGATGAAACTGTTTGGGAAGGATCAGGAGCCTTGACCTTATTGGGGAAAGTACATTACTTGTGGGGAGGGGGTGGACTTTGAGATTTCAAAACCCCATACCAAGCCTGGTGTCATTCTCTTTGCCTCATGGTCACGTGTCAAACTGTAATCTCTCAGCTACTGCTCCAGCACCATGCCTGCCTGCCTGTTGTCATGTTCCTTGGCATGACCTATGATGACCTTGGACTCCAACCCTCTGAGACTATAAGCCCCAAGTGAACTCTTTCTTCTATAGATTGTCTTGTTATGGTGTCTCATTAGAGAAATAGAAAAGTAACTGAGACAGGATTTTTTCTGCAACTATGGAGGAAATACAGCCTTGAATGGAAAGAGTCTCTGGAGGAAATGAACAAGTCATTAGTTTTGAAGGTCAAAAGTTAAACATTTCTTGTCAACAACCTGAAAAATGGTTTCTTGTAGTAATATCAGACCATCAGAGTTCATAAGACAAATGACAAACTATCAGAAGTGCTGGCAAGTCCCTGATGAAGTCTAGCCCAATAGCAATACTCCCTCTCATCATCCCTCCGTAACTCTCTCTAGTTCTCCTTTCTATCCCCTCCTTCCCCCCTCTCTTTCTCTTTATTACATACACACATAAGGGAGAGAGTGGGGGAAAAGGAAAGAGAACACTGCTGTTTGAATAGTTCATATATTTATATCTCATTTTTTTCAATATATCATTAGAAAAGAGGTGCTAGAATTCTTTGGAGAATCCTGAAAAAGAACATTAGGAATTAAGAAGCCGTAGGAATAGCCTGGCTGGTTATATAAGAGCAAAAATAAATTGGATTTTGGAAAACTAAACAACAAAACCAAATAGATATTTTCTTATCAACTGTCTTACAAGTGGGTTAGTGGCTTACTGATTTATGTTTCAATCACTTCTAACACACACACACACACACACACACACACACACACAGAGAGAGAGAGAGAGAGAGAGAGAGAGAGTAAAATAAACCTCAAGATCTTTCTCCCAAAGTTCTGAGATATGGTTTCCTCTCAGATTTGTGCATATTTTCATGTTAGTAATCTTTTATATGTGTACTGCCACATTTTATATTCTTATCACGCTGTATCCTCCTCACAACTTTGTGACACAATTAAAGACCCCTTGGGTTTCAGATAAGGAAAGAGAGGCTCTGTGAGATTAAGTGGCCTAACCAAATTTACAGGGCTGTAGCTTAAGGCCTGCACAATGATTCTCATGCTCTTCCTATTAATGGAATGATTCTGTACGCAGAATATGTGTCTGGCCTATTGGAAAAGTGGGACTCCTTCACCAGCCAGTCAAACCTATCTTGAGGGACCTGTGCTTTTATCCCTTCCCTAGAAAAAAACCAGTTCTGACTTCTGCCTGGCTTTTCTGGCCACTCAAGTCATATAACACACCATTTTCAGTGACCAGTTCATTCCTACTTCCAAGTCAAAACCCTGTGTGTTCATCTGAAGCTAACACTTTTCCACTCCCTCAAGTAGTACCTGAAGAGGAAAAGTGAGGTGTTGGCCATCTGATTCCCAGGTTCTACAACTTTCACTTCCACTCTTTTCCTATGCCTAGCTTGCCATGGCTCTTGAGTTCCTCGGTGGTCCAAGAAAGGACAGAGAAGACAGGTAAGGAGGCAAGCTCTACTGTTGCTACCATGGTAATCCAACATCATTGCTTTCAGATTTGCACAGGTGCTTAAAGCTCATTTTACTTTGGGGGCTGCTTCATGCATTCCTTCTTTATACCCTTAATGTTGGAGATGAATTCACACAATGAAAACTCACTTTTTAAGAGCTCCTTAGTCGTGGTGTTTTATCACCCTGGACCATATAACTGATGCATTCATGAGTAGTGTGGCTAGGACCCGAAGCCTTGGACTTAATAAGGGGTGACCTTGAATCCAGAGTGTGCTACTCAGCATTGGAGATGCTTTCCTAGCTCCCTAAGTCTCAGGGTAATTTTACGTTTACAAAATTAAATATGATACTAATTACACAGGAATTGAAAGAGAAATTTAAATAATATATACTCTTAGTACCATATAAAATAGGAACTCATTATAAAATTGGTTATAGTAGTAGCCATTTTTGTTAAGTAGGCAGATCTGGTCCCAGTGAACAGTGATGGGTGAAATTCGTCTTCAGTATGTTTACCTTCTCCTGCTACCTGGCACCTTAAAGCCTGTAGAATTGTTTTCATTTTATCTCTTGCTTGAAATTCATTATCCAACCTAAGCCTAGGAGCTCTGTAGAAAGACACTTGCCAAGTTATTATGAAGAAATGGGATTTAAGATGATTATTTTCTATATCAGTTACTTGTCTTATTGATGTGACAAAATGCCTTGACAACAGCAACTTAAAACAGGAAAGAGTTATTCCTCTTCTACAGTTTCAGGGTTACAGTCCATCATGGCAAGGAAGTCCTGTGGCAGGACCTGAAGACAGCTTGTCACATTATATCCACTATGAGGAAGCAAAGGAGATGAGTGCTTGTGTTCTACCCTTCATGTGAGGCCCACATTCAGAAAGGCCCTTCGCATCTCAAATAGCCTAATCTAGATAAGCCCCCACTGACATTCCCATTAGCTAATCTAACTCAAATAGCACATCAAAGACATGCTCAGAGGCTTTTATCCTAGGCGATTCTAGATACTGTCCAATTGACAATCAATATCAACCACCCATCACACCTGCATGCTATAATTGTTCCCTGTATATATTGCTAAAATCTCCTGTCCCTGATTTGAAAACATTCCGCTCACCTAGAGAAACTACTGCTTTTTCCTCAACAGCAGGGTAATTTCTTCCATTAAAAAAAAAAAAAATGCTGATCACTCTTCAAAGTGGATGGCTTGATTGCAAATGTGAGTTCTGGTGCTGGTGAGATGACAAGCATGAAGCATGTCACTAAGACCGAAGAGTTGAGTCTCAATTGCTGAGACCCACATGGTGAGAGGAGAGAATTCTCCTCCCACGGGTTGTTCTCTGACCTCCACCCGCACTCCATGGTATATGTGCTTGCACATATACACAAGCACATAAAATGAATAGAATTCAGTACATGCTTTTAAATGAATGCAGGTTCTGGGCTGGGGAGGGTACAATGCTATGAGCACCATAGCATATGAGAAAAATAAAAAGACAGGTTCTGACTAAAACTAGTTTGACTTCATCAGAACTCTGTTCCCTACTAGCTGTTTGAACTTGAGTAAGTCACACCAACTCTTTGAATATCAATTTTTTCATACGTATAATTGGGACTATAATAATATTTTTCAAGCTTATAGTGAAAACAGAATATGTAACATATAAGGAATAAGTAAATACTCAGCAAATATTACCTTATATTCTTTACTGTTACTCATACAGCAATCATTTATCAACCACCTACCATGAGGTCTGTTTTTGCTAGAACTATAGGATCAAAAGATAAATGCAAAGCTCCAGTTCAGAAAAGAGAAAATGTATAGTCCACAGCAGTTGGTTTCAACTTTATGTGCCAAAGTCACCTTAGAGGTCTTAAAATGTCTCAGTACTGCATCCGTAGCAATCAAATTAGAAGCTGTTAGTGTGAGACATGCAACCTAGGTATCAGGGTATTTCTGAGTGGCTTAATTACATAGCAAGAATTTAAACCACTGAGAGGAGTGGTTGAGAAACATTCTCTGTAAGGAGCCAGAGAGTAAGTATTTTAGACGATGCATTTTCTGCTACAACTGTTCAACTTTGATTGAAATTCAAAAGGAACAGGAAACCTATAAAGAAATAGCCATGGAAGTACAACTTTATTTATAGAAGCAAAAGGTAGGACGTAGTTTCTTGATTCTTAAAAACTAAGTATCAAAGCACATCAAAGATTACAGTTCAGTTTAGTAAATGCAAAAATGTGTGAAGAAGAACATTCAGGAAATGGTGGAATTAGTGTTGAACCTTGAAGTGAAGTGTGTGTACAGGCTGGTCAGCAAAAGCAGAACAAAGTAGGGGAGGAATGGAAGGAAGATCTTCCAAGGAGAGAAGCGGTGACAGCAGTAGGTATTAAGTGAACATGGAGAGTTGATTGAACCTAAAAATAGTCGCTATGCATCAAGTACACAGCAAGTATTAGGAGAGAGGTAATAGAGTAACCTGTACATATTCGAACAAATATGCAGGAAGCAGACCACGATAAACTTTATATTGTGCTATGGATTCTAAATTTTATCTTGAAGACCACGGGGAAGAGCTGCATCATTGAATCTTCTTTTCTGAAAAGCACTCTGGCAAAGGAAGATGAGGTATTGGGAGGCTGGTATAGTAGACTAGTAACAGTTAAGAAATGATTATGATGGTGAAATAAGAAGTAACAAGATTGTGAACTACTGCATTGATAAGGAGATGTGTAGACATGTAAAATATGCAAACAAATAGGACAGGAAGCTGGAGAGATGGCCCAGTGGTTAAGAAATCTTTCTGCTCTTCCAGAGGACCTAGGTTTGGGTCCTAGCACCTACATAGCAGCTCCTATGTACCTACAAACCTACTCCAATCCCAAGGAATCTGATGCCTTCTTGTGACATCTACAGGAACCAGGCATGTATGTGATGCACAGACATACACACTGTCAAAATACTTAAATAAAAAAAATGAATCTACCGAAAAATTAAATAAACAATACAGAGAGCAGGAAGTGGACCAATGACATTGAGAGGGGATAGCCCAGAAGTGTAGTTAGTGAGCCACAGAAACTTGAAATTCTGGGTTGTGCAGCTGAGAGGATTTGGTACTGTTCTTGAGATAAGGAGCAAGGGAAGAGGAGCATCTGTTGAAAAGAAAGTCCTGGAGTCACACAGAAGTGGCACACACCTTTAATCCTAGCAATTGATAGACAGAGGCAGGTGGATCTCTGTGAGTTCAAGGGAAGCCTGGTCCACAGAATGAGTTTCCAGGACAGCCATGGCTACATAGAGAAGCCCTGGCTCAAAAACAAACAAACACCAAAAAAAAAAAAGAAAGAAAGGGAGGAGGAAGGGACAGAAGGGGACAGATACAGAGACAGAAGTGAACCTGAGTATGATTTCAGACTTAGAGTTTGCCATGCCAGTGAAACCTTACATGGAATCAGCAGTTTTTATAGCATAGGATGGAGGAGAGGATTCTTTGCAGATATTAGAAGTTAACAGCATAAAAATGATAGTTAAAAACAGTGACTTTCACTGAGTTTACCATGCTATATGAACAAATAATAGAAATTCTTTTTAAAACATATTTCTTAAATAGTTGTAAAAACAGCATGGTATTGGTATAGAAACAGACCAGTAGATCAATGGAATCGAATTGAAGATCCAGAAATAGACCCACACACTTACGGCCACCTAATTTTTGACAAAGAAGCCAAAACGGCACAATGTAAGGACAGCATCTTCAACAAATGGTGCTGGTCCAACTGGATGTCCACTTGTAAAAGAATGAAATTTGACCCGTACTTATCACCTTGTACAAAACTTAAGTCCAAGTGGATCAAAGACCTTAACATAAGGCTGGTCACACTAAATCTACTAGAAGAAAGTGGGAGAAACCCTCAAACTAATTGGCACAGGCGACAACTTCCTG
>CAJQZJ010033871.1:1036283-1050225 GCA_907164525.1 Lophiomys imhausi | reverse complement strand
TTCAAATATAAACTTCTAACCATCAGATACAGTTTTAAAACACTCTGATAAGCAGTGGTTATATGCATGGCCTAACCAGGATTTTGTTGGAATATTTGGGTGTACTTATGAAACAAAGGTCCCATTTATCATTGGAGTAGATGGGATATGAACCAGTTAAGTAAAAGATGAGCTGGGCATTGTGATACATACCAGTAACACCAATACTCTAGGTTGTTGAGACAAAAATATCACAAGTTCCAGGTCAGTCTAGACTACCTATTGAGACTCCATCTCAATAAGATAAATAAAAATCAAAGATGAAAGTTGGGACCCACATTTGAGGATGTGTATAAGGAGATCAAGACCAAGAGCTATGAGATGAGCAAAAAGTATTGAGTTCTCTCTTTATTATGGGGAATTGTTTTAGGTAAGGCATGGAGTTTGGAAGAGAGAAAACTGGGAGCCAGGGCTGACCTGGATGTAGTGTTATGCACTTGGTGGACATTGTCCAATTTAGTCTCCAACATACTTTGATGGAATCTCCCCTGAGGATGTGAGTTGAGGCTGTATCACTTACTAACTCTTTTCATTTCATCAAGGAATTTTATGTCATTCAAGTCTCAGATTCCATCTGGAAAACAAGACAATCAGTTATGTTTCTCATAACAATCAAATGAAATATGTATAAAAAAGAGATAACTCTGTGTGTATCTCCAAAAATAAAAAATAAAAAACATTGTTGTAGAGCAAGGGACAAGTGAAAGGAGAGCTTTTAAGTGCATAACTTCATTTACGTGTGTGCCAGGCCCTGGGATGTCAGAATCTTCCTTCACCAAGTATAATTTAAGAATGTTGGGACCTGAGACTCACCATTAAAGGGAACCTGAGCTCTAGAGAGATTATTAGGAAATGCCAGAGGGAATGTGCTTCCATGCTGGGCCACAGGGAATATAAGTAAATATTTCTCAAGCACATTTTTGATAAAGAACTTATGTCCAAAATAATTAACTCTGAAAACACAATAAGAGAAAAGCAAGGACACTATACTTGTCTCAACAGCCTGAGACAGAGTTGGCTGTGATGACTCTTTGAAGAACAAGACCAGAGGACTCCAAAGCTGACATTCTGGTCTCCTAGTGGGGAAAGCTGTATCCTCAGTGTGCAGCACACAGGCAGGCTGGTCTAGTTGCCCATGTTGCCTTCACACTGGCTGGTCTCAGATCTATCATAAGGCATTCTTGCAGCCAAGACTTGTGCAATATGAGAATCGGCTTCACTGTGAGGAAGATTTACAGACTTAGCTCTATGTTCCCCCGAAAGTAGTTCCCTACAAAAGGAGGTCTCTAAACCTCATGGGTATAAATGAAAGGAAAAGAAAACATGGCTTAGCAAAATGGTGCAACTGAAATTTGCTCATTAACTGAGTAGGAAATAAATTTCCAGTGTGACCGTAAACGTAGCTAAGTCTGTACCTGTACTTTCAAGATGAAGGAATCTCTCTGACTCATTTCTTTTATTGATATTCAATTAACTGAATTTATTTACAGGTATATACTTTGATAGTTGTTGATATATACATGTGTGTATATATATGTAGGAAACCACCAATGTAATCAAGATAATGAGTACATTGTGACTGCAAAACTTTCCTTGTGACTCCTTCTAAATCTTTCCTTCCCACTTTGGTTCTCCATCTTCCCAAGCAGTAAACCATTGCTATGTTTCTGTCATTAGAGATTAATTTACACTTTATAATTTTTATAAATGGAACCATACAATATTTACTCTTTGTTTTCTAGCTTCTTTATGTCAGCAAAATACTTTTATTTTTATCAATGCACTCCCATATATCAAGAATTCACTATATTTTATTACTGGTCTATAATTTATTAATCTACATATCATAATTTATTTCTGTATGCCTTTGTGGTTAGACTTTTGGGCTGTTTCTAGATTATAGTTGTTTCAAACAAAGATGCTATTTATATTCATATATCAGCCATTATACAGACATTCTTTTTTTTTCTTGGGTAAATTCCTAGGAATACATCATATGGTATGTATATGTCTAAATTTTCAAGAAGCTCCAAAACACTTTTACAAAGTGGTTGTACTACATTATATTCCTTCAGGGATCATAGAAAGTCCCTGACTTTCTTCACTCTGATCAATATGTGGAATGGTCTGTGTTTTCTATTTTAGCTCTTTAAATACTTAGGGTTTAATTTGCGTTTCGTTGTTGACTGCTGACGTTGCCCATCTTCTCATTTGATTAATTGCTAACTATGTATCTTCTTCGGTAAATCACCTACTGAGGAGATATTGTCCCATTTTCAATGGAGTTCTTCATATTGTGTTTTCTGACTTTATTATTCTGGATGGAAGTTCTTTACCAAGAATGTGCTGGGAAAATATTTGCTCATAGTCTGTGGGTTGCATTTCTATCTTCATATGCATGTATTTTGGAAAACAAAAGAAGGATTGAACCACCATTCACCAAAACTTATTAACTATTGTCATTGACAGATAATGCTTTGGTGTCATAGCTACTAATTCTTTACTAACCCAAGGTTAAAATTCTTTTCTCTTATATTCTTTTAAGGTTTTTCATTAAGGTCTATGATCTATTTTGGGTTGGTTTATGTGGGTGGTACAAGATATTATTTGAGATGACTTTCCAATTATTCTTGCATTATTTGTTGAAAGGCTTTTCACATATAAGTGAATTTAAATTGTACCTTTTTCAGAAATCTGTTGTCCATGTTTGTATGGGTCTATTTCTAGCTCTCTATTTTCATCCTTTTTTGATGCTAATACCACACTGAGTTGATTACTGACGCCATGTAGAAAGCCTTTAAATCCTCCATTTTGTCATTTTTTTTCAAAGTTTATTTTTGGCAATTCTAGGATTTTTGTGCCTTTATGTTAAATGTGCACTCTAATTGCGAGCATAAAATTAAAAATCCCTGCTGGAGCTTTTATTGGGATTGCACTGAATCTGGAAAATCAGTAGGCCTTTTAGGGGATAATTTACATATTAAGAGTGTTGTCTTTCAATCAATGAAGAAAATATTCTCTCTGTTTCTTTAGGTTTTCTTTCATTTCTCTCAGAATGTGTTATAGTGTTTAGTATGCAGGTGGCCCGTACTTGTTTTGCAGAATATGATGGTAAACATTTGATTCTTTTGATACTGTCAAAATATGATGGTTTCTCTTTTTTCCATTAATTTATTTATTTAATCCCTTTACAGCTTCTTTGCTTCCAGTCCCACCCTCACATCCCCTTCCCCCCATTCTCCTTGCCCTTCTCAGAGAAGAGGAGGGATTGTTTTTCTTTAAGGGTATGTGACTCTTGGTACATTGATCATGCTTCAGTGAATGGCCCCACACCAAAACATGTATGGGCAGTACAAATTGGAATCAAAGGGTTATTAAATTGTGTGTGTGTGTGTTTGTGTGAGTGTGTGTGTTCATGTGTGTGTGTGTATGTGTCTTTTCTTAATTTCATGTTACATTGTTTTCTGTTGAAAGAAGTTCAAACAATATATTTTTATCACCATTTTCCTTAATTCTCCCTTAATTCCTCCTAGAGTCTCCAAACCCCCTACCCACACAACTTTATGCTGTATTTTTAACTTACTCTATTTGAAAACAACCAGCAACAATAAAAATAAAACAACAACAAATCCCAAGAAATGCACATTAAAAACTCTATAAAAACACAAAAAATAAAAATAAACAAGCAAAATAGCAATAAAACGAAAATGCCCAAATAAACCAAAAATAGACAGAAAGTCTTAAAAAATTACTATTTAATTCCTTTTGTGTTGGCTGACTACTCCTAGGAATGGAGCCTGCCCTGAAATGTGATTAATATATTCAATGAGACCTCATTGGTAAACTCAATTTTTCCCTTGTCAGCAGATATATGACTGGGGAATAGCACATAGTTTTTCTGCTAGAGGTGGGAACCCATTATCCTTTAAAATAATAATAGTACTAGGTTTTTCCCTAGACCTGTGCCTACTAGTCTCAGGAATTTGGCCACCATAAGATGTTAGGCATGGGCTTCATCTCATGGAGTAGTCCTTAAATTCAACAAGAAAGTGACTTTTTACTAACATAAAATTTGTGCCACTATTCACCAGTACATCTTGCAGGAAAATCGTTGTTGTAGATCTCAGGGTTTCTAGTTGGGAGATATTGATGGTTACCTTTCTCCTCTATAGAGTATATTCTAGAATCATGAATTCGAATCAGAAGCTTTACTCAAAGCCTCTATTTGGGCACCAGCTCAAGGTCTCCATGTTTAATGACACCTGTAAGTGTTGTCTTTAGCAATAGGGACTCACTGTTAGGTTGTAAAGAGCATCAAATAGATTTGGCAACAGCCTATGATGTTAGGGAGTTTCGAAGGGACTCCTTTGCCCAATGACTCAACAAGATGTACCCCATTCCTGGCACTGGAGCTTTTACTTAGTGGCATAGATTGTCTAAGTAGAGCATTGTCACCCTCTATTATTTGATGAATTATTTGTGAATCTATTTCACTTATGTATACATTTTAGAAAGCTATAGTAGTAGGTTTCCTATATGATTTTTTTTAAATTATTTTTACTGTTAGTCATCCCTCTTCATAATTTCTACTTTACCCTTCTCTTTGACCCCCTTCCCTATTTAATCTTTCTATTCTAATTCCCTCCACCTTTTCTCTCCATAACAATATATTCTATTTTCCCTTCCGTAGAGGATCCTCTTCCCCACCCCACCCCCATTCCCTTACTAGAAACCTAAGCTCTGTGGTTAGATTATTTGACACATATAAGCGGCTTGAAAGATAAAAGATAACATCCACTTATAAGAGAAATCACACAATATTTATCTTTTTACCTCTGGACTAACTTACTCAGAATGGTTTTTCCTAGCTCTATACATGTACCTGCAAATTTCATTTTTCTTACTAGCTTAACAATATTCCATCATGTAAATGGACCACATTTCCATTATCTATTCATCAGCTCACGGACATGTAAGTTGTTTCCAATTTTTGGCTATTTTGAATAGAGCAGCAACGAACATGGTTGAGCAAGTATCTATGTAGTTCAACATAGGGACTATACAAGCTTATACTCCCACCAGCAATGAATAAGTGTTCCCTTTTCCAGCATTTGATGACATTTCTTTTATTCACCTTGGCCATTCTGGCTAGTGTAAGATGAAAATCTCAAAATATTTTCACTTTAATTTGCATTTCCATGATGGTGAAGGATGTCGAATTTTTCTTTAAGTGTTTCTCAGTCATTTGAGCTTCACTTTTTAAGAACTCTCTGTATAGTTGTGCAATTCATTTTAATTGACTTATTTATTTTCTTCATGTCTAGTGTTTTTGAATAACTTTTGGTACCATATTCACAATATTAATTCAACTGCTACATGATCATTAGAGATCTTTCCCTCTTCTGGTTTATTTTTAAATTTCCTTCTTCAATGTTTTGAAGTTTTAATTATATAAAGCTTTAACTTGCTTGAATAGAGTTATTTCACATTGGGTTTTTTTTTTTTAGGCTATTGTGTAATATACTATTTTCCTGATTTTTTTCTCCATCTTTCATTTATATATAGGAAGGCTACTGATTTTTTGTGTGTTAATTTTATATCCTGATATCTTGCTGAAAATGTTTACCACCTCTCTTAGTTACTATTGTGTTGCTGTAAAGAGACACCATAACCAAGACAACTTATAAAGGAAAGCATTTAACTGAGGACTTTCTTAGAGTTTCAGAAGGTTAGTCCATGACCATCATGGTGGGTAGCATGACAGCAGGCAGGCAGGCAGGCATGATGCTGGAGCAATACCTGAGAGCTCACATCTAGATGATCCATTAGCATATGGTAGAAAAAGAGAGAGACTGAGCCTGGTATAGGCTTTTTAAACCTCAAAGCCCACCCCCCAGTGACACACCTCCCATAACAAGGCCACAACTCCTTCAATAAGGCCACACCTGATCATTCTCAAATACTTCTACCAACTGCCAACCAAACATTTAAATATATGAATGAACCTATGGAATCCATTCTGATTCAAATTACCATATCATCTGTAGATATTTCTTGGTGGAGTTTTGGGATCTTTTATGTATAAAATTGCATCATCTACAAGTGAGGATCCTTTGACTTCTCCCTTTCCTATTGGTATCCCCTTGATCTCCTTCAATTGTCTTATTGTTCTAGCTAAGATTTGAAGCACTATATTAAATAGGTATGGAAATAGTGGACATCCTTTTTTTGTTCCCGATTTTAGTGGAAATGCTTTGAATTTCTCTCCATTTAAGTTTATGTTGGCTGTGTGCTTCCTATAAATTGCCTTTACTGTGCTCTTTGTGTCTCTAGTTTTCCAGGACTTTTATCATGAAGGAGTATTGGATTTTGTCAAAGGTCTTTTTTGAAGCTAATGAAATAACCACATGGTTGTTGTTGTCAGTCCATTTATGTGATGCATTACATTTACGGATTTACATATGTTGAACTATCCCATTCATCTCTGGGATGAAGCCAAATTGATCATGATTGATTTTCTTCAAATGTACTTTCAGTTGTTGTCCTCCACCAGTGACTCTTCATACACACGAGTGCACACACACACACACACACACACACACACACACACACATAGGTATAAATAGATACATATGTTTACTTCAAGTTGGCTCATAGCTCACTGACCCTCTTCTCAGTAATAATTTTCTCACCATGTTTTGCTTAGGATATTTTCTATGACTGTACCACCAATTCATAAACCCTTTCTTTGGTGTGAGATCCAATCTGGCATTAATGCTGCTCTGTGTATTTTTCATCTCAAAGTATTTTAGCTTTATAGAAAGTTCATCTAGGTCTTTTTTATTCCTTTCACCAAGTCTCTAATTGTTTTTTTTTTCTGAGAGATTGTATTATGAAGAGGATGGAGAGTGTCCTCATTAGTACTGGACAGTGATGCCAACTGCCATATGATCATGAACATCTAATCTCTCCACATGGTTTTTGCTCACATGGTGGTCTAAGTGGACTAACAACTGTCACTTGTCAGGTGCAGAGTGTAGAGTAGTTATTATAAACAAAAAAAAAAAGTTTTCTGTCTTGTTAGTTTGCCTTTTCCTAGACCTTTGATTTGTTTGTGTTGGTTCTTCTTGGGACATTTGTTACCTTACCTATATTGGCATTTCTATGCTGCCAGCTTCTCTACTGTGTATTTTTACTTATTTTGGCAAAAAGAAAACCCCAGTGTTTCTTGGTTCATGAGTTCATTGTACAGAAGGTCCCTCTTCCTTGGGGTTTTTAATCCTTGTTTTATACACAGTGTACAACATTTTAACTATTCTTGGCAGGAGGCATAGGGAAATAATATCAAAAGGGCCCGAAACTGTCAACTCTGAATGTTAAATAGTGGACTTGGAGGTGTGGTGCTGCGTATCTGAAGTGCAGGATACATGAAACTGGGATTTTAAACCGTTAAGCTGCTTACTGCTTTGCAGACAGGAGAGACTGGAGGTAAGGGAAAGAATTTTCCAATATTCTCAATTATAAGGTGACAAAGACATAAACAATATAAGTGACAGTAGTAACAACTAAAATGAGAGAATAGATGTGAACAAATTTTTAAGTAGAAACATAGTTTGGGGAAATGGGATTGAAATTAATTTAGATTCAAAAGTTTACAAACTTTGAGTACCCAACTAAGAAAGTTTGATCTTAGGAAACTAATGAAGACCCTCCACAGCTTTACATCATAGGGCTAATGTTCTTTAGGGGCTCGTATTAGTCTTAAACATCCATCACAGGATACCATAGACTGAAGACCTTGAGCAGTATTTACTTTCTCACAGTTTGGAAGCTGGAAGTCTAAGGTTGAAGTTCCAGTGTGATCAGCTTTCAGGTAACAACATCTTCCTGGCTTGCGGCTAGCCTTCTTTTTTGCTCTCCAGTTTCCCCTATGGCTTTTCCTTTGTGTGTGCCTTCCTGGGGAGAAAGCAAGCCCTCGTTCATCTTTGTACAGTACTAGACCTACTGGATTATAGCTATACCCTTATGGTTCAATTACTCTTAATTCCCTCTTAAAGGTTTGATATCTAACATAGTCACATTTACAATTAGGGCTTCAATGTATGAATGTTTTAGAGAGATAAACATTCATTCTTTAGCATGGTGATTCTTGGAAATACTAGTCTGCTAGCATACATCACTTTTTTCTTTACAGAAATCTTTTCTGATTTTTGAGACGTGTACTAAGTAAAAATAATATGTTTAGATATCATATATGTGTATAAAATATTATACTGCACCCCATGCATATGTATAATTCAAATAATAATTATTTTTTAATTAATAAGCTGCAAAGAAATTTAAAGATTAGTTGAACACAGCTGTCATCATTCAGTCCCTGAAACAGTAAACAATATGGTTCTATTGGTTTCCTTCCTTTCTTGGATTTTGTATGTTTGAGATAAAAGAACTAGCTACTCTATGAGTAATGAAGTCATTGACATCCTCATGGCTGCCAAAATCATCTGAGTTATCTTTAAAACAAATCCCTTTGCAGATGTGGCCAATGGTGCGGGCATCAACTTTATTGAATGTGGACATTATCTGACGGCTAACCTCCTTGATATATTTTGATATATAACTTACTTTGCATCGAGATAACCTGAGTTCTAACTTGAGCCATTATTCCATAATATCAGCTTAGTAGAGAATTGGGGATTCATTATGAGAGAGTTGAGTCCAGTGCATTGTGGGTAGATGATAAATAAGGCTGGTATCCATAAAACCCCCACAGACAGCCCTTAGTCTTTCATTCGCCTCAGCTGCCTAGCTTTCTTCCAGCACTTTCATAAGGTTGTTTCCCTTAATTTCTGTCATCACAGCTGCCCACACTTGGCCTCACTGAGATATTCAAAATGTTCATGCTAGATGTTTCTGGGGCTACAAAGACTCAACTGGAACCTAATTCTCCTGAGGGCTCTTGGACTAAGTCACACCTCTTGATTAATCACTCCTTATTGACGTCTTGCTCCAACAGCAAACTGAACCCAGGTCGCCCTCTTAAACCAGTCTCAGTGCAGAGCAATGCCAAATACTGGCTCCTCAGCTCACAGTCCAAGAGCTAGGAGTGTGACTGAAGGCTCTGAGCCAGCAGTATTTTCTGGATTATTTTTCATAGCTATTCTCTGGGTTCTTGGAAAGAGCACAGCCTAAAACAGACAATATAGAAAGAATATTACAAAGTAGATAATTTTCTAAACATGATCATGACTATAGGCACCCATTTTGTTTGAATGACTATGTCTTTTGCCTTACAGAAGCTTTTCAGTTTCATGAGGTCCCATTTATTGATTTTTGGTCTTAGGTCCTGAGCTGTTGGTGTTCTGTTCAGGAAGTTGCCACCTGTGCCAATGAGTTCAAGGGTTTTTTTGACTTTCTCTTCTAGTAGATTTAAGGTGTCTGGCCTTATGTTAAGGGCTTTGATCCACTTGGACTTTAGTTTTGTACAAGATGATAAGTATGGGTCTAATTTCATTCTTTTACATGTGGACATCCAGTTGGACCAGCACCATTTGTTGAAGATGCTGTCCTTTTTCCATCTGACAGAGGGCTAATATCCAAAATTTACAAAGAACTCAAGAAATTAAATGCCAAGAAACAAAATAATCCAATCAAAAATGGGGAAAAAGCTAAACAGAGAATTCACAAAGGAGGAATTCCTACAGGCTGAGAGACACTTGAAGAAATGCTCAGTATCCTTAACCATCAGAGAAATACAACTCAAGACAACTCTAAGATTCCATCTCATACCTGTCAGAATGGCTAAGATCAAAAGCTCAAATGACAGCACATGCTGGCGAGGGTGTGGAGAAAGGGGAACCCTCCTCCATTGCTGGTGGGAGTGCAGGCTTGTGCAACCACTATGGAGGTCAGTATGGTGATATCTTAGAAAACTTGGAATAGCTCTACCTCAAGACCTAGCCATACCACTTCTGGGTATACATCCAAATGACTCTTCATGGAATCATAAGGAAGTTTCCTCATCTATGTCATACCAGCCTTATTTGTAATAGCTAGAAACTGGAAACAACCCAGATGTCCCTCAACTGAAGAATTGATTTAAAAACTGTGATATATCTACACAATGGAATACTACTTAGCTATCAGAAACAATGAAATTATGCAACTTGCAGCCAAATGGATGGAACTAGAGAAGTTCACCCTGAGTGAGCTAACTCAGACTCAGAAGGATGCACATGGCATCTATTCACTTATAGTCAGATTTTAGCTATATAGTACAGGATATCTATACTACAACCAACACACCAAAGGGAACATGGACATAGACTTTTTCTTTTTTTTTTCCCCTGTCAATGAGACACTTTTCCCTAATGATGCTGCCTTGTAGGCTCCCAGTGTATGTGGAGGCTCTTGGCCCTCATATGACTGCTGAACTGGGGTGGGGGACTGTTATGTAGGGACACTCAACTCCAGAGGAATGTGATGTAAGGGTTAGGGGGTAGAGGGTAGGAGGACGGGACTGGGAGGGGTGGAAAGAGGACACTATGATGGAGATGTAACCTGAAGCAATAAATAAATAAATTAATTAATTTAAAAATGATGATGACAATTTTGGCTATTTATGGTTGTTATTAGCTCTGGCAGCCTTCCTATGACAATGGCAGATCCTGTAAACTGTGTGAAGAATGTTTAAGATCTAATAGCAAGAGTTTACAGCTTGAGAGCTCTGCCTTTGATTTGTTGACTGACCTTTGACTTCATGATCTTGCTTCTTCCTCCAATCCTTCCCATGTTGTCACACATTTGAGGACTTTATAATACACTGTGGAAGTCAGATAGTATGTTCTGTTAGCTGATACATACATTTTGGGGAACTTTTTTCTCTTTTTTAAATTGAAAATAGTTTTTTTTTCATAAAATATATTCGTGGTATGTGGTGAATTTTGGAGAAAGTTCCATGGGGTATGGAAAAGGAGGTATAGTCTTTTATGCTTGGGTGAAATGTTCCATATACTCCATATATATCAATTAGGACCATTTGGATTATGACATTAGTTAGCTCAAGTATTTCTGTATTTAGTTTTCATCTAGATGACCTGTCTATGACAAGAGTGGGGTTATTGAAGTCTCCCACTATAACTGTGCAAGTATTGATATGTGATTTTAGCTATAGCAGTGTTTCTTTTATGAACTTGATGTCTCTGGGTTTGCTGCATAGATGTTAAGAATTACAATATCCTCTTGGTAGATTTTTCCTTTGATAGGTATGTACTGAGCTTCCCTATTTCTTCTGGTTGGTTTTTGTTTGAAGTTTATTTTGTCAGATATTAAAATGATTATACCAGCTTGCTTTTTAGGTCCATTTTCTTGGAATTTCTGTTTCCATCCTTTTACTCTGAGGTGATGCTCTTCCTTGATATTAAGATATTGTTCTTGCTGGGTGTGGTGGCACATGCCTTTAATTCCAGCACTCAGGAGGCAGAGGCAGGTGGATTTTTGTGATTACGAGGCCAGCCTGGTCTACAAAGGGAGTCCGGGACAACCAGGGCTACAAAGAGAAACCCTGTCTCGAAAAACAATAACAAACAAATAAAAAAGATGTTTTTCTTCCAATGTAGTAGAAGAATGGATCCTGTTTTCACATCCATTCTGTTAGTTTGTTAATATGCTGTGAAGGATTCCCCCCTCTTCTTTTGATTTACTGGTCTGATACTATTTGTACCCTGTGTTTTCTTGGGTGTGGTTAGCCTCTTAAGGTTGAAGTTTTTCTTCTAATACTTTCTATAGGGATGATTGAATTTGTAGACAGATACTCCTTAAATTTGCTTTTACCATGTATTGTCTTTCTTTCTATTGTTAATGAAAGTTTTGCTGGGTATAGTAGTATAAACTTGTATATTCAGTCTCTTAGAATTTATCCAACATCTGCCCAGGCCCTTCTGGCATTAGAGTCTCCATTGAGAAGTCAGGTATTATTCTAATAGGTCTCCCTTTATATGTTATTTGGTCTTTTTCTCCTTGCAGCTTTTAATATTCTTTCTTTGTTCTGTGTTTTTTTTATTATTATGTGACATGGGGAATTTCTTTTCTGGTCCAGTCTATTTAGTGTTCTTCATGCTTCTTTTACCTTGATAGAAACCTCTTTCTTAGGGTTGGAGAAATTTTCTTGTATGATTTTGACCTGTGTTTCTTCTCCCTCCCCTATTTTTATTATTCATAGATTTGGTCTTTTTATAGTTTTTCAGATTTCCTGAACATTTATGTCAGGGTTTTTTTATTTTTCATTTCTTTTTTATACAAGTATATCCATTTTTTTCTATTCTATCTTCAGTGCCTTTATTCATCCTTCTATCTCTTGTATTCTGTTGGTGAGGCTTGCCTCTGAGTTTCCTGTTTAAGTTCCTAAATTTTTAATTTCCAGTTTTTGCTCAGTGTTTTTTAATTGATTCTATTTTCACTTTCAAGTCTTGAACTGCTTTCTTCATTTCATTCCACTATTTGTGTTTACATGCATTTCTTTAAGGAATGTATGCATTTCCTCTTTAGGGACCTCTATCATATTCATAAAGGCTAGTTTACATTTTTTGTCTTCTGCTTCAGCTATATTGCATTTCTCAGGGCCTACTGAGTTAGGGTTTCTGGGCTCTAGTGGACACATATTGTCCTGACTGTTACTGACACTGGTGTCCAGGCATCTGGTTTGGGGATAAATGTAATTCTAGGTGCTGGTATCTGGCCTTGTCTTTGTTGAGTGGGTGTTTTGTTACTTAGATTCTATTACCATCTCTGGTTATTTTGAGTGTGTGATGGCTGTGAATTTCCTGGTATGGAATGCTCCTGAGATATTTCTAGGTGTGGACAATGGGGGTTCTGATTAGAATGTGTTTCTTGGTTTTGGGAGCTGATACTTAGGGATGGAAATTGTCTAGAAGTCCACAAGAGGAAGGAAAACCAGGTATTCTACTCAGATCTACTTAGTTCTCTTGGAATGGGCGAAGAGAGGAAGGAGAGGCTGGTAACCAGCTACAGAGCTGGGGATGGAACTGGAAAAATGGACTTGGAAGGGAGGAAGGAGAGTGAAGATCTGAAGATCACCTACCTGCTTCCCCAGCTGGCATTGCCAGTGGGTTCCCAGGGATTGACTGTGGGAGTTGTTACCTGACACAAAAGAATGGGACAGTAAAGGAGGCTTTAGGAGATCTGGATTATCTACTAGAAATCGGTGCAGAGAGGAAGAGGTAGTGGAGAAGGTGGTCTGCTGCAGAGCTGTATATGAGATTGGGAAGTTGGATTAGGAGAAGTAGGAGGATGAAGGCCTGAAGATCACCTACCTGCTTCCTTCTCCATTTGAAGAACATGAGTGCCACCATAAGTTGTCTATTTTGCTTATACTCAAAGTAAGTTGCATACAGAAAGACGTCCCTGAACCTCCAAAGCTTGGAGGTCTCTTCAGCTAGTAATAATACACAGAGACGACAAAGTGATCTTTTGAGGCTAAAGGGTTTCTATGTATGACACATTACATGTGTATTATTGTTCTTGAAGTTAAAAGAGACATTTTTAATGATAATTTTAGTTGTTTATTGAGTTGAGTACTTTTTTACTAAGTTAAATGAGGTAACTGGGAAATGTCCAGGTTTTGCATATCCTGAGCATATCTTTATATAAGCAGGCCAGCTAATTTTATGTGGTAATGAATCAGACAAATAAGGAACACTGATTCCATATAAGGAAAAAGATGCATATAAGGATAGTCATCAAAAACAAGTCCTGTGGAAAAGAAATCTGATATCCTTTTCATCATTTATTTATTATCTGCTTGCATTAAACACACATTTGCACTCTCACCAACTCTGTTTCTTGCATTTTATAATAATTTAGGTAAGGCATTAAGAAACTTAAA
>CAJQZJ010033871.1:954656-976283 GCA_907164525.1 Lophiomys imhausi | reverse complement strand
TCAACACTCAGAACAAAACTCTATGTATAATATACAGCAGTAGGCAACATTTCAGGATTGATTGAATCTGTTTCTTCTCCCAAAATAATGGACTGACTGCCCTAATCAACTGCTCCTTTTCTAGTTTATACATGAACTAACTCTCAGGAAATGTCTTAATGAAAGACCAAGCCAAAGGGACATGTAGATGAAGAGTAGGTGATACCAAAAGCTCAGTGGCTGTTTCCTCCTATCTCAGCTGTACTCCTCCCAACATTTCTCTGTCGTGTGTGTGTGTGTATATACATATACATATACACATACACATACACATACACATACATATACATATACATATACATATGATACAAAGACATAAATGAAATATACTCTTCCTGCAAGAAATTTCTGTGACTATGCAAGTCTATTTTTCACACCTTGGGTCTTGACCTACTGGGTGAAATAGTTACCTAAGTTTCTATTTTTGCTGATTTGATTCACTAGATTATACTTTACTGAAGAAAAGAGACTGAATTTGTGAGTATTACTTTGGGAAGGTAGGAATGAAAGGGAAAGAAAATAACTTACTGATCATCTGCTACTTGCTGGGAAGTTGAGGCAAATTACATAAATTAACTTTGATCAAAAAGAAAAAAAATTATGAAGAAACAGGCCATATTGCACATATAAAGAAATGGAGGCCTAAGCTGGGTGTGGTAGCGCATGACTAGTACTAGGGAAGCTGAGGCAGGAAAGTTTGTGCCCAGACTGGGTTACTCGGTGAGAACTTATCTTAAAAAAAGAAAAAGGAGGAAGAAAGGATGGAGGGAGAATGTAGGGGAAAAAAATAGAAAGCTTGGAGAGCTAAGGAACACCTTCCCCAAAGTCACAGAGCTAATCAGAGGTTGAGGCATAATTTGCATTTCAGACTCCAAACTGTAACCTAGCTCTTCCCACTACGCCATCTCTCACACGTTTAATGCCAAGAAATGTTGGCTGCATTTGAATTTCTTGCTGGGGCTGTAATTACTGAGAGGAAATGACATTTTGATTAGCCCATGTTTTTGCAGTTCGAAAGCCAAACAAACAGCTTCTGATTTTCTCATAGAAACTTATGATAGTCCTGGGCCGTAGCCAGTTCTCTGGAAATTGGTTATCTTGATACAAATGAAATGATTTTTATTTGCTTTCCTTGTCCCATCATCAGAGAAGATTACAAATGGTGATGAATCATAACCTGGCAGCACTCGGAAAGTGTGCTGAGAGCATCTAGCTAAAAGCCCCTCCTCTAAAGGTGAAGAAACTTGGACCCAGACAGGGCAGTTGGCCTGCCCAAGAGCAGACAAGTACCAGAGTCGGGATTGATAACTCTCTTTCTCTTGCAGTCTACTTACTCCACATCAGAAGTAGTCCCTTTGTCCCCAGAGCAGCTCCGGTTCCCGAGTTCCCTTAATCTCTCCCATTACCATGTTTAAATGATAGAGCTTTGCTAAGTTAATGCTGGATGAGGTTATGAGGGGAGTGCAGTAATAAAGATGTAAGTCCATTCATGGGACATGTACAGGCCTTGGACTTTTTGTTGTTATCATTTTTTCTTTAAGAATGTTTTATGCTCCTAAGCAGTCAAATTGGAGCATTGTTCAGCCCTAAGCTTAGTTCAGTGACATTTTCTTCTGTAAGAAACAGGCAGCAGCAGGTACAGTTTCTGGTTTCATTGAGTCTGTGTCTTCTTGAAAAATAACCGAGCAACTGCCCTGATCAGCTGCTTCCTTTGTAGTTTATACATGAACTAACTCTCAGGAAATGTCTTCACGAAAGATCAAGCCAAAGGGACATGTAGGTGAAGAGTGGGTGATCGCAAAATCTCAGTGACTGTTCCCTTCTGTCTCACCTGTGCTTCTCTTGACCTTTCTCTGTTCTTCAGTACAAACAGACTGGTCATGTTTGGAAGAGGCTTTCTTCTTTCACTAAGCTTTCCTGTGGCCCTGTTGCCTCTGCAGAGGTATGTCTGTCGATCTGAGTCATTGTGAACTGGCAAACCACACACCTTGCCATGGCATAGGGCAAGTGATTGTCTCATACGTGTCACCAATGACACCCAGATTTCATGTCTGGAGCCAAGGCCATCATCTTCTCTACAGGTCTACAGACAGGACTAAGTGCCTCATGTATAAAGGAGAATACCAGCAACAACAAATACCAAATCCTTACAGATATTGTGCTTCATTTACAAAGGCCTCATAAATCTCTCCTTTGTGTCCTCTTTTATGTTTCCTAAGTCCTTCCAAAAGGCAAGGTTCAGTGCTTTGAGCCTTGGTGATCTGAGCCAAATCAGCCCATCAGTCACTGACTGAGCTAACAATTATGCAGCACCTACCATATGCTATGATTGGCACACCAGTAGACTGCAAAGCACGGTCCAGGGGACACACAGGAGGCACTCTGAGACAAGGTGCAACCATAGGTTACTGAAGCCCATCACCTAGCTCATTGACGTTCACCTGCGACTTACACTCACCTTAGAGCAGGCCAGCAGCCTATCTGCTGCGTTCAGACAGAAAGGAAGCACAATGCACTGAAATCAAGCCCAAAGGAGCCTCACCCCCCTTACCAAGGACAGCAACCAAAACACATTTCCTTCATTTTGAAAGATAGCTTTCTGTGTTATTGAGAAGTATTTCAAAACTGTGCTTAGCTTTTTCCCGGTAATAGATGTACCGCGCAAGCCGTGCCTAAAGCAGCCAGCCATCTCAAATCTATTGAACCATTTTGGTGCAGGGAAGACTGTTCTGTGCCTCCCTATCCATCACTTCCATTTGCCTGAATATGCCCATTATGTAACAGCACATCCAGAAAGGGCTGCTTTAAAGGACACAAGATTTTCTTTCTTCCTTTTCTGTTTAATGAATAAGCATTGCAAGATACAACCAGGATGACTTCCTGCTCAGCTTTTGTTTCTAGGTCTTGTTGAAGAGGGAGCATTGATTTAGTTGTCCAGAACACACTCCATTTCCCCGAAGAGCTTAGATGCTGGAAGTTGTAAAAGTGACATTGAATTAGGACTCAAACTGGGACTACAGCCTTGACTTGCCTCTAACAGAGGTATAATTTTTCTTAAAAAGTAATTTATTTTCTGGTCCTCTGTTTCCCCCTGTCTAGAATGAAGGAGACAGGGCAAACATTAAGAAGCAGTTCTTCCAGGTAGCACTTGAGTGAATTTGAGAAAACGAATTCATTTCCTTAGCCCCTGGTTTATAACCTAAAAAATGAAGACAGTACCACTATCTGCTCCCTTATGTTTTTCACAAGAATTAAATAAGAGCACAGCCGAATGATTAACGCAGTGGTGGTGCTCCCACATTGTTAATCAAGAACTAAAAGAAATTCTTAGCATTCTGCCTCAGTGTTTTTATGAATCCTTAAGATTAGTAAATATATGTCATTTAAGTCACTTTTCATCTCCCACTATAACATTAATGAAGTAATAAACCATATTAAATAATTGACCCAAACTGATCAACAAGAAAGCCCAGATAATGTAGTTCCTTTCATGTTGTAGAATTGTTTCAGAAAAAAAATGTTATTTATTCAAGTTCAAAGAATAAGGAAGTGAATACATGATAGTTTATGTCTACAGAAGAAATGCCAGAAGACACAGATCACGGATTCTCCCATTAGCTTGTGCTTTGGCCCATATGAAAGAAAATGGTAAAGGATTTGCTGCATTTGTTGGGAATACACTGACTTTTCTGTTATCTCCCTAAATGTAAGATTGTAGAAATTCACTTTAAAGTATAGCTCTGCTTTATCAGGATTCGGTGAACAATGTGTGCTTTGGGAGATGTTCACAAACATACCCCCACACGAGAAGAGAAGATTGGCAAACAGAGGCCAAGCCTACGGAACTTACTAAAGCCAAAACTGTCAAAACACCTCAGCACGCACCTTAAAATGCTAAGTCTGTATGAGTGTGCTGTGGATATAGCATTGTGATAAGTACCTTCTCAGCCCAGTGACCATTTAGATGTCCTTTATAAGTTTATAAAATGGCAATCCCAACCTTCCTCTGCATGAAAATGTTAATATCATTTTCTTGTCAATCGAATTAGAGCAAAA
The DNA here is from genome assembly GCA_907164525.1 of Lophiomys imhausi. Taxonomy (NCBI): domain Eukaryota; kingdom Metazoa; phylum Chordata; class Mammalia; order Rodentia; family Muridae; genus Lophiomys; species Lophiomys imhausi. Next base: position 972,188 of record CAJQZJ010033871.1, on the reverse strand, counting down.
ATGAAACTATGTAAATGCTTGGCATGAAAAGATAAGAATGCAAGGCTGAATTCAGGAGATTTCACTGTGCCCACTTAGGCAGGTGTTAGTTCATCAGTGACTCCTGAGGGGGCAAGCCGTGAGGTCACTGCCACCTCCTCTGTTGATGAAGAATCTTTTGCTCCTGCCAATGCTCTCTAGGACAGGAGGACCAGATGCAATTTTGATGCAGCTGCTTCATGGATGTTGTTAGAACTCTGTAGCAGAATTGCATCATTTGCCAGGACAAAACTGACTGCAGCTGTCAGTTTGCATGTCAGTATGTGCAGGTGTGAGGTGAGGCTCTGTCTTTAGACAGAATGTTCATGTAACAACATTGCTAAAAGCTTTGCCTTGTTATCCCATCTCCATTTTCTATTATGTGTACTAACCTAGTGGCAGTACAGGAGGTGATTACCAGGCTGCCTAGGAGATCCAATTTGTGCATTAAAGTAATGCTGTCCTGATCTTACAGTGTTGGTTTGTTTATTGTTCCTTTTGTGATACTTTTTTTTTTTTTTTTGCTCGCCAGCCCATACATCCATACTCATTATAGTAACCTTATAATAGTGACGTAATGCCCTCTCAATATGAAAGGCAAAAATTCAAACTTCTTTCAAGAGTAATAGTGAACTGCAGTAATGGGAGAAGATGATCTGGAGTGGCGTCCTTGGCATTTGTGTCTCAAGATGAAAGTCTGCATGAGCAGTAAGTAATAACCTTACTGGACAGGGGTAAGAATGTATCTAGAACATCATCATAAAATATAGATATTACTTTTAGGAGTAAGAGGAGGAACCAGGATGAGGGGAGATGCTGAGACCAAGTAACAAAAATAAAAGGTTAAAGTAACTGTATGTTTGACATGGGAAGAAAAAAAATAAGCTATAAAGTATTGACTCTTTACAAGATGAGAAATGAAAGGGAGGCATACAATTGTTTTCTACCACTGCAGAAGAGATATTGAAAACAAATAGGTGGCCATTATAAGAAAGCACATTTCAGATCAACAGAACAAATAAGTATTAGAGAAATAAAAACTACCCAGTAGTTGAATTTATTGACTCAGGAAGCAGAAACTTCTACCTCAAAATGTTAGAGATGGCTATATCTCCAGCAAGGTTGGATGCTGTACAGTCAATGTTTGCATTCTCTGGTAATATAATCCCAGCATTATCCTTTTGGTAAATAAAATTTTAATGATTTTTTCTATAATGCTAGCCAAGAACAAGGAACATTAAATCATGTTTCCATTCATTCATGCACCTACTTGCCATCCATTAGTTTATTCAACAAGCATGCATTGAAAAGCTGGCTACTATATCTCAAGTATTGTGCTAAGTAAAGGAACATAAATCCAAAGTGTAGGTTAGAAAGATAAATACAGATAACTCCGGTAAAGGATGATGTATGCCAAAAAGACAGGTGAACAGTTAACAGATTAATAGAGATATTGTGGAGAAGTATAATCTAAAAAGAGTTAATGAAGTAGAAAGTCATGATGAAGTATAATCCAAAAAGATAACTTGGCTCTTGTCAAAGAGACAAGGTGGAGAAGACTGAAAGACCATAAAACTCTTCCGAATGAGAGAGACAGTATTGTCAAAGGCATAAAGATACAATACTGCCCAGCAAGTCTATAAAAGTGGGAGTAATTTATGATTGCTGAAGCAGTGGTAATTCTACCACAACCAGAGATCAAGGGAAGAGATGAAGTAGGAAGTATAGCGTTGGGCCATGTCATGATACACCATGCCCAGAAGCCTGGGGATAAAGTAGAAAGCTGGCTATTGACATTCCTTACTTCCATACTGCCTTGGGCAATCCCTATACAGTGCGTGTATCTCAGTTGGAACCAGCACAGCAAAAGAAAATGAAATGTAGCTCAGATATTTTCTGCTGCCACAAAGTCAGGTGACTTTGCAGAACTCCATTTCCTGACCTCTGTGTCTATTATCATTTTGATCCAAATGGAATACAAAAACCTAACATTGAAGTTTTTTTTTTTCATTTATCACAAATTGAAAAATAATGTAGAAGTTTTCTAACCCATTTCAAATGTTATGGGCAGGAAATGAAATAATATTTGTAGCAGTATCTTTCGGCATGGCCTGTCTGCCAATTGGTGTGATAACTCGTTTATAAGTTATAAACAAATGGAATCATCTTAACAACCACAAAATAAAAAGCCTCCAAGATTTAGTACTGTTCAGATTTTCAAAATAAAGCTCTTATCTCTTTATAGTAATACATTTTATATGAGCTTCAATTTTTATCATGTACTCATAATAGGCTCTATTAATAAGATGGCCAGCCACCCTTGAGGAGAGCTCAGACTTATGGAGGTTTCTCTTTTCTTTTCTTTTTTTTTTATCCTTTTTTTTTTGGTTATTGTTGCTTTATTATTTTGGAATTTCACATCTAGCACCCTATTCCCTCTCATCTCCCACCTCCTCTCTGACCTACCCTCTACCCTTGAAGCCTCTGCCAACATAAAACAAAATAATCTCATTGTGGAAGCTGTAGGGTGTCTCAGTGTGTCTCATAATATTCCATTTTGTCCATACTTTTTGCTTAAAAATGTTCATTATAATGTTTCCTTGGTCTGATATGAGGCCTCTGGCTTCTGCTACTTTGTCAATACTAGAACCTCACTGAGACTCCTCTTAGATATGCAATGGAGATGCTGTAGTTTTGGGTGTGTGGAACTGGCCTATTCATTATTCATGTACTCCAACAGTTCATCCATAGGCTATATGTGGGTGTAGGCCAACTCAAAGCCCTTGTTCTGGGCCTGAAAATCCCACATCCAGGGCCAGTTCTACTGTGCTACCCAGGTAAGGTGCAGGGTCTGCTATGCTGAGTGCTACAACAGCTAGACCAGCTCTCCTCTCATGTGCCCATCAGTGCCAACTCTCTCACCTGCTACCTGTATCCAGGGCCTCAGAGAGTGGAGGAGATATCTCTCTTGACAACACCATGAAAAGCAGACAAAAGGCAGGACTGGCTCTCCCACACTTACTCCCTTGGGGCTGGCTCACCCACATCCTCCACATCTAGGACCAGTTATACTATGCTGTCCAGACAAGGTGCAAGACCTGCTCTCCTGAGTGCTGCAGCATGTGAGGGGCAGGGTCAGCTCTCCTGCTCCTGTGACACCACCAGGGTCGGATACCCTGTCCTACACTGATGCTGGATGGACTGGTGGTTGTCACAGGCTAGCTCCCTGTCTGGGTCCCATGGGGCTGAACTGGTGTTGGTCTCCAGTTTGATTATTTCCAGGAATGCTAGACTACTATTCAGTTAGATGTTCATAGATCAGAATACTGAATGTAGACATAGCCTCTCTCCTCTCTGCCACCTATTGATGCATATGTGACACAGAACCCACATCTACAAAGCCTCTAGGGACAGGTTCTTTTCCTTTCTTTCTTTCTTTCTCTCTCTCTCTCTCTCTCTCTCTCTCTCTCTCTCTCTCTTTCTTTCTTTCTTTCTTTGTAAGCTGCCATGCTATAATTTTCAAGTATTGTACTTGAGAATCCTGTAAGTGCTTTACACATCACATACTCTTGGTGGAAATGCAATTGCTGCTGTGACACCAGTTCTTGAAAACAATACATTCATGTTGGTTAGTTAATATTCATCTTCATTAACTTTATTCTGAGTGCACACGAGGTGTTCTGCATCAAAGAGACATTATTGTTACTCAGTTATATACAAAATAATGGGCTTAGTTTCCCACACTCTGATTCTCACCCCTAGGGTGACACTATGAAAGCAGGTCAGATACCTTATCCTTACTGTATGACAGAAAGGAAACAGAGAAAAGTAGATTTTTCTCTACATGTAGGAGAAAAAGGCAGCTGCTTCCTCTTTTCCTCTCCAAAGAAAGACAGGTAAAAAGATCCTGGGTTCTGACTCTATCCTAAAAAATGTAAATGAATGAATCTTACTGAGGACCAAATCAGTCTCCAACTTCCACAACTTTGAAACATCTGTGAAGTCCCTAGCTTCATTTGCCTTGAAATGTAAACAAACCCCTCCAAAGTCAGAGAAGTTTCCCTGGAGTTTTATCAGTAGCTAGCTTTGTAAATTACCTTACCAAACCAGCTTACTGAAGCTAGCTCTTAGCCTAAGATCCCAAGTTTCCTGCAAAATTCATTCTTATATACCTAAATTTTTTAGATACACACAAATATTTCTGTTATGCCTAAAGTCAGCCTGCACATTCAAGGTGATAAACTTATCTTTGTGTTAAGGATAAATGCTTAGCAAATCCCTTTCCTCATGTGCAATCAAAACCCAGCTCGGGATAGTCATCTCATAATAAATTTCAGTGTAATTCATGCAATCAATTCAGCAAGTACTTATTGAGTGCCTATTGGGTGCCATGCCCTATTCGAATGAGGTGTTTTAATAAGGGTATACTTGCTATTTTACTGTTCCCTTCCTACCCCCCCCCCTTGCTCTTCAGTTATAGACTCTACTCCGGTGAAACCAATTCTTGTTTTAAATGTTCTATCAACTGACATAATGCAGTTTCGAAAGTTTGTGAGGAAGATGTGGAACATTGTTCTTTGAAGACTATTAAGTTCAATAATCTTTTCTCTGTATTTTATCTCCCTTCCGTATCACTTATAATCCCCACTGCTGATCTCTCAGACATTCAAATATCTTCCTTCACTAAACTCAAGTATGTTAATTTGCATACAAGGCTAACTTGAGTGACTTCTCAGCTTTGAGCCAAAGATAGTTTTACTACAAAATATTTTCAAATACCAAACTGTCTTATTTCCCACATTAAAGTCTCTTCTTTATTACTAAGTCCAGTGTAAAATAAAAACAAATAGGCTTTTCATAACTTGCTTCACCTTTAGTAAAAGAAAATGAAAGAATTTTAAAGCTAAATAAAAATAAAAGTGACCATTTCTTATTTTCTATTTCTAGGTCACTTTATAAAGTTATGTCAGGGCTGAGTGTGTAAGAGCATATACTTAGTATGTGGAAGGCCCCAAAACTCATCTACAGCTGCAGAAGAAAATAATTTAAGAAATGATACTAGTTTAATGAATGGTAGAAAATTGGTTATGACATGGTTTGCATTATTTGCTATTTCATAACATACATGAGGACTGTTAGAATATTTTGATATTTTAGACATCTGCTGAGGGGGCTGGAGAAATAGCTCAGCAGTAAGGATCACAGGCTGTTCTTCCAGACGACCCTGGTTCACATCCCAGCACCTACATGACAGCTCATAACTGTCTGTAACTCTAAGATTTGACACTCTCAAATAGACATACATGCAGGCAAAACATCAATGCACATAAAATCAAAGTAGATATCTGCTGAATTCATTTGTACCTGTTGCTGTGTTTCGGAACAAATAAGTAAACTATACAAGAAAATAATAATAACACACATATTGCTCTTTTTCCTATGTGTCTAAGACTATGTGTTTGAGACAGGTTATCCACATCTGCCTGAGTTTGTTAAATACTTGTTTTGATGAACCAACCCAGTTGGTCTGTAAGCTCCAGGAATCTTCCTGTCTCTGCTTCCCTAGAGCTGAGGTCACAAGCCCATAACACAATGCTCTGCTTTTATGTAGGTACTGGGGACCGAACTCAGGACCTCATGCTTGTACAGTGAACAGTTTTATGACTGGGCTATCTCTCCATATATTTTTGAGACATTGTCACACTATGCAGCCCAGGCTGGTCTTGAGCTAATGATCTTGCTTCAGCATCCCAACTGCTAGGATTATAAGTATATGGTATAACACTTGGCCCCATTCACCTTTTCAAAGAATTCAAAGTCAGTAACATTTCATTGTGTTCCATATTTTTATTTAAGTCAAAGTTTTACAAAAAAGGTAAATCAAGAAAATGAAAAGGCTAATATGAGTTGTAGTTCTGGAAGAAACAGTGTGTTTCCAGAAGGTGGTATAAAATACCAGATATTGAATTTGAGCTTAACTGCCACCTAAATCATAGGAAAGATCAATGGCTTTGTATCCCTGAAGCATGAAAAAGATGAAAGGTCCCAAGATATGTGCCTAGGCGAGTGCAAGGCAATGAGAAATGGCTAACTTTCTTAGTTTGCCCACAACTGAGGGTTTTAGGGTTGGGAGGATATAGGACTTTCAGTTCTAAACCTGGGAATATCATGGGCTAAACCATGATGCCACCACATTCTATATAACACAGTTTTACCAACTGGACCTAATGGCCTGAATCCAGATGACTCATGGGCTGGTAAGTGCCTTGGCATGTGCATGAGGTCCCTGCATGTCTGAAAAGCATTACAGACAAGAAGGGGATGTGCTTGGGATCTGGTGGTCAATAGCTCTTTTCTTTAATCCTATACAAAAGAAGAATAACTAGGAAAGAGGATATAGATGTTTTTATTTGTGAAAAGTAAGTGAAAAGGCTGGACTACTATGTTAGGTGACACTGTGTCTCTGCAGTATATATATATATACACACACACACACACACACACACACACACACACACATATATCAATGTAAGAAAGATAAGACAAATTATTCTGCATTATCAATTTTTAAGTAAAGACTTCATTAAAATGAAAATAAACAAATATAGTTTGTTAGCATACTTTCCAAAGCCAAGTCTTTCTGTAAGCAGTGCAAATATAAGCTCTGTGTGTTCTCTTCTAACTATAAGTTGTTTTGACTGTAGGAACAGCTCCTGGCTTTATTGGGTGAGATTATAACAGTTTCTTGTATTAATTTTCTGCAATGTTCTTGAGAATTTTCACTGGAAATAGCTTTATGTTTTCTGTTAATGTACTTACTGGCTTATCCGCACTGTGCTCCACTCTTCAAGCTCTCCCACCCACATCCCCATCTATGTCATCTTCACAACTCTGTTTGTACTTTCTGTAGTCAGGGCGATGCATGAATTTAACACGGGAAGCCTTCTGGAAGGCACTGATGGTTTTAGGGTAAATCATTAAAACTCACCTATTTCCAAATGGTATAGGCCTCTCTGCAAAAGAGACCTAAGGTATATGACATAAGCATCTCAAATGAGATCTGTGGGAAGAAGATTATCTCCACAAAAATCTTCTAAGTCCCATATCAGGGAGGTTATGACTGTGGGCCTTGAGTTTATTCACAATGGAGGTCAGTGAAGGTAATTCTCCTGTTTTACTATGGTTGCCGTGTTCAGGCCCAAGCCCTTCCACACTTGCCTTGACCAAGTAAGTCTATACCCATTTGCTCAGTCTCATTAATTTCATTTGAGGATGCAGCTTACCACAATAACTAAGACTTTGAACTCCAAGGATAGACTGGCAGGCTTGAACCCTTTGGCAACTATCAGCTACATGGCCTTGGGCTAGCTACTTAACCTGACTGTGCACCAATTTCCTTAAACCTCCTTATAAAGTTAAATTCATGCATCGCCCTGACTACAGAAAGTACAAACAGAGTTGTGAAGATGACATAGATGGGGATGTGGGTGGGAGAGCTTGAAGAGTGGAGCACAGTGCGGATAAGCCAGTAAGTACATTAACAGAAAACATAAAGCTATTTCCAGTGAAAATTCTCAAGAACATTGCAGAAAATTAATACAAGAAACTGTTATAATCTCACCTAATAAAGCCAGGAGCTGTTCCTACAGTCAAAACAACTTAATAAGATTAGTCTCTAGTAAACAGAGAGCTTAGGGGACTCATGGCTTAGGCTAAGTAGGATTCCCTTTTCATTAAGGGGATAGACAAATAAACTTTCTGCTACAGCTGAAAATTTCTCATTCAATAAGTTTTTGTTTTAAGTATCTGCTATGTGCCAATATCTGTGCAGCTAAGGATTCTGAGACAGAAGAAACAGACTCTACTTTCCTGATCTTATGGTCCATTGAGTAAACTAGGCACCTTTCATGTCATGAGCCAAGGCATAGTTATAAATTCTGCTAAGTGCTTGAATGAAAAGAGTAGAATTCTTTGAATAATACTAACTATAGTGGGTAACTGAGCTGGGAACCACAGAGCCTTTCTTCTTCAATGGTATGTGAGCTGAAGAGGAGGTGTTCGACAGAGATTTGGTGGTGGGATTGAAAGTAGACATCAGGATAATTGGGTCTACATGTGGAGAAGAGCTTTGGAACATTCTAAGAATGGAGTGGCTATGTGTCTGCTGAGTAAAATGCAATGGGCAGAGGGACTCAGAATAAGGACGAATCAAAAGGATGTTCAAATTTTTTAGGTCTTTGCAGACCATGGGAGGAGTCTGGTTTTTACTCTGAATACAAGGGGAAGTCATTATTGACAGGTTTAATTATTATGACAGGGATAGGGATATTAGTCGATGTGTGATTTAAATATCCCCAAACTATCTGTAAACCAAGTTATGAATTAAGAAGAACAGATTAAGGACTTAAGAGATCAGCACTTAAGAGCACTTGTTGCTCTTGCACAGGACCCAAATTGTATTCCTAGCACCCAAATACCTATAACTCTAGCACCAGGAGACCACTCTTCTAGTCTCTTCCAGGATTGCACTCACACATAGCATGTGCACACATACACACAAATGCACACAAATAAAAATAGCAACAAATTCTTTTTTAAAAGAAAAGAGATTAGAACCAGGGGGATGGCTCATTAGGAAAAAAAAAAAGACTTTTTGTTCAATCCTGAGGAGCTGATTTTTAACCCCAAGGACTCACAGTGGAAGGAGAAAACCAACTTCTAAACATCTTCTCACACACATATCTGTACCCTGGGATGTGCATGTATACACACACACCACCACCACTACCACCACCCATAACAACAACAATGATTTTAAAAAGAACAAATTATTTCTTGGGATAGCCATTATGAGCTGTTTCATCTAAGAGATGAAACAGGGTTTGGAGAGTATTTGGAATCTGAATAAGAATATTGAATATTGAATAGTGGTTGAAACAGTCAAAGTTTAGAGCCATTGGACATAGAAACATGATGGCAAACAAACAAAATAGAGTATAGTTAAAAGATTTAAATGATCTCATTTCAAAACTTGCTATAAGGATATTTTAGTCAATGGTTGAGAAATAGAGATTTAGCTCAGTGGTAAAACACTGGCCTAGAATGTGCAAAGTTCTGGACTTTAAGAAAGAGTAGCCATACAGGTGAATATAGTAGAAGAGTCAAGAAATAAACCTACAAACATAAAATTAACTGATTTTTAACAAAACTGTCTTAGGAATTTAGATAGGGTAAAGATACTAATATTTATTTTTTGAAATTAAAATATAATCACATCATTTCCCCCTTTTCTCCTCCCAACCCTTCTCATGTACCTCTTGCTTGATCTCTTTCAAAATCATGGCCTCTGGCCTCTTTATCATTAATTGTTGTTGAATAATTTATTAATAATAAATAAAACTTGCCAAGTTTGTACAATGTTAATTGTGTATACATGATTTCATGGAAGACCAATTGGTATTGAATAAGCAATTGGTAAGGGGGGAAGCTTTTCCTTCAGGGAAACTATTACTGCTGCTTTCAGCATTCCTTAGTTCCCTACATTCTTTATCTAGAGTTGAGGCTGATGAGATTTCCCGTTCTGCAATAGCATGTCCACTGGTGTTGTCCTTGTTCAAATCTTGTTTAGGAGCCATCTTGAGACTTCATGTATGTTTCTTCTCTTATGTGTCTAGGAAAAAAGAAATAATTCTAGAACTACTAGATATCCATATGTAGAAAGAATCAACATCAATGCTTTCCTCAAACCACATATAATAGATCACATCTCTAAACATAATATCCAAAGTTATAAAACCTCCAGAAGAAAACATTAAAATATATGGCCTTGATCAGGGTATGATATCTTACATCTTTTTCCCCCAGCATTTGAAAGGCTGAAGCAAGAGAATTGTCATGACTTTGAGACTAGACTGAGCTATGTAATGAGTTACAGGGCAGCCTGGGCTACTATGTACCAACCTGCACCTTGCACAAAAAAAAAACTTCAACTTAAGAATTTTTTGAATATAAAATAAATTTTGAAGGGATAGAGAGAGGATATGAGAAGAGTTGGGAAGGGGGAAACACTAATCAGAATATATTGTATGAAAAAAATATGTTTTCAATTAAAAAAAGAAAAATTGTTAGAATTAAACTTTATAACAATTATTTTAAAAATGAAAAGATGGCTACAGACATGGCTTATCAACCAGGAGTCCTTGGTGCTCTTTCACAGGACCCCAAACTTGGTTCTCATTGCCCCCACCAAGTGGCAACAACCATTCGAAACTCCAGTTGCACATACCCAGATACATGTACTCATAATTAGAACAAAGCCAAGCTACTTGGTAGAGGAAAGTACTAGAAATGTCCATTTGATACGAGATTGAGAAGAGCCTGCAAGACAGCTCAGCAGGTAAAGCATGTGCTGTGTAAGCCTGGTCACCTCAGTGTGATCTCCACAAAGCCACAAAAAGGCAGAAACAGAGCAGAAATAGAGAACCAGCTACAAAAAGTTGCCCTCTGGCCTCTACTCATGTACCATGCTGTTCTTATGCCCTCCTCATTCACTAGTAACAAATAAAAAATTTCAATTGAAAAGAAAGTGTAAAGAAGTCTCACCATTCAGTATGAAGAAAACAAACACTCACCACCAAATGGTCAAAAGCATGAATAGAAACTCGACGATGAATATGTGGGACTTGTAGATGAAAATTGCTCAGTATCATCATGTTTTCACAGAAAAGCAAATTAAAGCTACACCAAGATACTATTCCACAACTGCTAGAATGGTTGAAATTAAAAGATTGCCTAATGGAGCTGCAGAGACCACTCAGCAGTTAAGGGTGGTGCTGATCTTGCAAAAGGTCAGTTCCCAGAACCCATGTCGGCCAGCTCTAAGATATCTGACATCCTCTTCTGGCCTCAGTAGACACTGGTGCTCACATGCACATACTCATACACAGATACATACACACATATACATAATTAAAACCAAAAATAAAATATTGCTCAGGTTGATGGCTTCTGAGGGAGATAGAATTTTTTTCTTCAGGGACGAGCTCCCTAATAAGTTGTCCACAGCCCATGTGTATACAGACAACACTAATTGGATTCAGTAGTATGTGTGTGTGTGTATATATATATATATACTCAGTAGTATATATATACATATTCAGTTATATATATATATGTATATGTATATCACATGTGAAAATGATACACATTCACTATAACAACATTTGGGAGTTTAGGTATTCATGTTGCCCCAAAATATCACCATGTGATATGATATAATTTTTTCCTCCTGATACGGGATAGTGGCAGATATTGACACCTCCAAGACAGTCATGTTATAGAGCCAGGAAAGAAATAAACTGCTATAGTGAACTGGGTGGTTGAGCTAGGATGCTGAGTAAAGTCTATCAAATGCGCTGTTGGTTTATGACATCTTTGACTTCCACTGTCATCATCTGGAAACGTGGTAAACTGAGGAGCATCTCTGTAGAACTCTGTTATAGAAAATGCAAACTAAAAATAAATGACAGGAAGATTGATTTTGCTGGTGGTTACACTGGTGAATAACTATTAAAACTCAACAAATTGTTTCTATTGTTTCTTGAAGAAAATCAAGCAGTGTATTGTTCGTGAATTATACTCTCATAAAGTCTATCTTTTTACATTTTATTTTTTAGCTTTTGTTAGCTAAAAATATGATCTTTCTTTAGTCCAAGTCCATTAATTTGACTCTGAGAAGAATTTAGAGACATTTGCAAAGACAAAGTTTAAGTACCTACTTTCACTTGCGAATATTAATTAAAACACTAAATAAGAGTCATTCTAACACCCTGAACAGCCCATTGCTAATATCTGTCGAGTTAAAAAGGTATCTTTCAATTCCTTCTCTTTCTAGACTGCTAAGATGGTTTCCCATGTGTTTCTCCTCCTGTAACATAAAACCCCTGAGACTTAGAAGCAAACTAATTATCTAGCCCACAGAAAGCTAGCAAAATACTAGAGAAGAGACAGAGCACTTACTTCATAGCAAGCAGTGCTCTGTGAGATTCCTGTGAAGTTGGTTCATTCAGTCCTCACAGTAACTCCGTAAAGTAGCCACAATGTCATTATCCCATTTTCCTAGTGAAGAGGCTGAAGCCCAGAGTGATTAAGTATCTTGTCCAAGAACATCCAGCTGGTAAGTGTGAAAGGTTGAAAATGAAATATCTTTGCCTACCGAGAATTTCTTCCAAGTATGAAACTTTTATAATAAATGCAAAAGAAAGTAAGTGATGTGGCAATGGCAAGCAAGAAAAGAGCAGCGTTCTTTTCAGTGGGGCCTAAGGTACAACAACCTTATTTGTGGCCACATATTGAAGGCACACATGGACAGATTGATGATAGAGGATAGACCAAACAAAGATCACTCTGGTTGGTGAAATTATGTATTTCTGTATTTACCAAAAGCCATCCAACAAGTATGTTTTATGTTACATTTATCATTGAAAATTTTGACTTTCTAAAACTATATGTGGGATTTAAATATTTTAAAAGTGGTCTTTGGCATTGTATAGGATCGAATACTCTTTACAGTTAAGTCAAGGTTTATTTCTTACACAATATACATCATAGTAAAGAGTGGAGAACATTGAGTTATCTCTGATGTGTTGCCTATTTTATAGAATAATTTCATATACAGCTTGATACTACTCTTAATGGCTTGGCATTGAGAATTTTAACAAAGCTGGCTTTTAAGCAAGTGCTGAAAATAACATTATGACAATCAATTTGTTTTGCCATGCATTTTAGAAAAGAGATGGATTAATTGAAAATTTATATGCAATAGCATGGGAGTAATTATATGTAGTAAGCCAAATTTACTTATGATAATAGACTTAATTGGAAAATTCTTTAATGTACCATTTTAATAAGGGCATTAAAGAAATTGGGAAATTTGAAGAACAACCAATCATTTCTGAATTATAATTGTAAATGAGTGCAGATGACCTAATCTGCTTACGTAAATGATAATTATTAATTTAGCAATTGCACAAATGCGCTCAAAACATGGACTGCAATAATTGCAGTACGAACCAATAACTTCCTTGTCTGCCATTTGCACAAATGATTAAATTATATGAGGAATGTTTTCTCTATATTTTAAGAGCTCATGTAAATTTAAGAACCCAGGGAAATTATTAGTGTAATTAAAATTAATAAGTATACACAAATATGGAAAACAAACAGATGGATTTATAAAGCTTGAAGTCCTGATATCATGCATCTTTCATTGTAGCCGTAATGAATAATGAATCACTAAAAACAATATAATACGGTTTCCTGTAGTAAGTTGCCATGTACAGTATTGATTTTCTAGCGCATTTTGCACTTCAGGCTTTTCCTCAAGAACAATATTTTCTCATTACCCTCTCACCACCGATTAAGTTTATGTTTTTAAAATGTTGCTATATATTGCTACTTAACCAAGGCATTACGTGGAAACCCAAGGTGATATTCAAAGCGTCATTAAGAGCCAAAGACGTTTCATTTACTGGAGCTGTGACTCACATTGAATTTGTGCAGGACGATGTTGGGGGAAGGGAATATCAGAAAATTGCAGCTATTTATGGGCGGTGAGGTGGAATTAAGCACAAAATTCTCTGTCAATTAAGGAGTAATGGAGCCCAGGAAGTTCCACAAATGAGGTGGCAGCAGAGCAGTTGTGCTGGAATCAGCGAGCCTGGGCTCTGGGTTGGGTGAGTTTCTCCCAGGGGCTCTCAGCCTGTGCCCAGCTACCCTGTAGGGACCTACACCTGTCACCAGGACCTTCAGTGTCCCTTTGAGAGGCAAGGGCCCTCCAGCAGATCCCTCCCTGGGCTGGCATGTAGATCATGGCTAGGAACTTTAATTGACAACACTAGAGCTCTTTCCCCTTTGTCTGGCTTTGTGTCACACCTGCTCTGGAAGGGCAGGATGGAGTGGCAGGCCAAGTCCCCAGTAAACCAGAAGAAACAGCAAGAGCCAACAGCCACTCCCACGCCTTGCAGCCAAAAGAGGGTTATGGGGCTGCGCCTGTAAAGAGGTAAGGACAACGGTTGGCCTAGAAGACCCCTTTGAGTGGCAAGGTCAAGGACTGCTTTGTGGCTGTGGCATCCACAACCTGTGTGACCAGGGCAGTTGCCCACAGCCCTCCTTCCTGCTCAAATAATTCCATGGCTCCCTCGTCCTCACTTAGAGCTTCCAAATGACGATTTTGGAGATTAATAGAAGTGTCTCCCATCCTGGATACACCAGTTGACCTTTCAGTATTTCAATTTCCTTGTTTGTAAAATGGTCACAATACTGGCCGTTGCTTAGGGAGTTGTTGAAATACGCATCTCTGTCACCTAGAACTATAATTAGCCTATATGTTTATCACTCTACTCGGAACTCATGGAAAACAGATAGCCCAAGAGAAATTAAAACAAACAGGTCATATCATTTTAACTCCAAAGCATCTGTCACATTCACAAAAAAAATGATGTAATGTTCTTGACAGGTTTACAAACTATAAGTGTGCACAGGAGTCACCTGAGGATCCTTAGAACACACATTTTTGATGAAGCCTGACATTCCACCCTTCTAACAGGCTTCCAAGTGATGTCAATGCTTCTAGCAGTAAGGATTGAGACATTAAATGTACACCAAGCACTCCTGCACTGACAATCTGCACCAAGAAAGGGAAAGGTGTGCCAGAAGACTCTTCTCAATAGAGCTCACTACCCTTACTGTTCTCTACTCTCCTAGTCTCACAGTAATCACTACCTTGCTTTCTTTTATAATCGTGAACCTATAACTATGTCCTTCCTGTAAATGGCATTTTCCTAGCTTTAAAATTCAAGTATATGAAATGGTAATATGCAATTCGCTTGTAACTTGCTTTTCTTTCAATATGTTGTTATATCCATACTGACTAAAAGAACTGATTTGTTTGTCTACACTGTTGCATAATACTCACTTTCATTATGCACATTTTTAAATTTTGATATACTATTTTACTGATAATTCTCTGTTTTAACCATTCTGAAAATTCTAATTGACACATGATAATTATACATTTCTGGGAGAACAGAAATGGTACTTTGGCATATGCATACAATTTTGACAGTGCTATTGATCGAATCAGGTTTATTACAGCGTATGGTCATTCCTTTAACCACTTGTCATTTGTTTTTGTTGGGAAAATTTTTTTAATCCTGTATAATAAATCTTTGTTACCTCTCTACTGTGCTGCAGAACATAAAACCTTAATTCTCCTATTTAACTGTATTTTTGCATCTGATTATCACCCCTTCTTTATGCCACCTGCTCCATACCACTGCCAGTCTCTGGTGTCCCCTGTCTTCTCTCTACTACTATGCAACATTTTATAATTTGCCCATTATGATTGATACCATGGAACGTTTGTCTTATGAGCTAGCATCATGGCTGTCTTAACATTGTAGCTCTACAGCACTGACTGTATGTTCCATGTTGTACAATTGTCTCCACTAGATGTTCCTAAAACTTTCTCATTACTTCTGACAGGGACTTTGTAAGCTTCAAGTGATAACTCCCAATTCCTTTCTCAAACCTCTGACCACTTTTAAGCTATTTTATATCTAAGTTTACCTATTGTAGACATTTTACATGTGTGGCATCATAGAATAATGATCTTCTGTGTCTGGCTTATATCACTTTAAAAAGTGTTTGAGGTTCATCTGTGTAGTGTCACAACTTTCTTCATTGTTATTTTGACTGAAGACTATTCTACTTTATGTATATAACATATATTGTTTCATCCATGCATTTGTGGATAGGGACTTAACTTACCTTATTTTTTTCACTAGTGTGAAAAGTGCTATAGTAGATATAGGCATGTTAGTATCTACTTGATCTTGTTATCAGTTTGGGTTTCTATCCAGAAAATTACCTGCAAATTTCATTTTTCCTTACATCTGAGTAGTATTCTCTTATTACTTTGTCAGTTGAGGGGCATTTAAGTTGTTTCCATGCCCTAGTTATTTTGAATAGAGCAGCAAGGAATATGACTGAGCAAGTATCTGTGAAGCAGGATGTTGTATCCTTCAGTTATATGCCCAAAAGTGGTATAACTGGGTTCTATGGTATATTTAATTTTAGTATTTTAAGAATTTTCCCTGCTGACTTCCAGAATACTGAGCAAGTCTGCAATCCTACCCATACTGATTGAGTGGTCCCCCTTTCCTAAATCTTTGCCAGCGTTTGTTGTCAGATATTTTCTGGATTATAGCCAGTCTGGATTAGGTTAAATGAAAGATCAAACTGCTTTAATCTGCATTTTCCTGTGATAGAATCATAATTTTCTTTTTTGTTTTGTTTTATCTTTTTGTTATTGCTGCTGTGTGTTTGGTTTTGAATTTTTGAGACAGGGTTTATCTGTATAGCCCTTACTTTCCTGGAACTCACTCTGCAGACCAGGTTTCCCTCCAATTGACAGAGATCTGATGGCTTCTGCCTCCCCAGTGGTGGGATTTAAAGGTGTGTCCCACCACTGCCCAGTTTTCTAGTTTTCTTATCAAGTAAAAACTTTTCACCTAGTTCTAGGACATAATGATGCTCTCCTATTTTTAAGATCAATTTTGTACTTCTGTACTTTGTTTGCACTGACTAGTTTTATGTCAACTTAATACAAGCTAGTCATCTCAGAGGAGGGAACCTCAATTGGGAAAAAAAAAAAAAACCTTCATAAGATCAGGCTGTCGGCAAGCCTGTAAGGCATTTTCTTAATTAGTGATTGATGTGGGAGAGTTAGGCCATTGTAGGTGGGGCCATCCCTGGACTTGTGGCCTGGACTTGTGGCCCTGAGTTCTACAAGGAAGCAAAATGAGCAAGCCATGAGGAGTAAGGCAGTACATAATCTCTTCCTTGGCCTCTGCATCAGCTCCTGCCTCCAGGTTCCTGCCCTGTCTGAGTTCCTGTCTCAACTTCCCTCAATGGACTCAGGATAGGTAAGCAAGATAAACCCTTGCTTCGCCAAGTTGCTTGGGTCATGGTGCTTCATCACAGCAATAGTAACCTTAACTAAGACAGTTTTGTTTGTTTGTTGTTTTTCTTTCGACGAGGTCTCGTAGGTAGCCTTAGCTGTCCTGGAACATGATACATAGACCAGGCTGGCCTTGAATTCACAGAGTTCCACCTGCCTCTACCTCCCAAATGCTGGAATTAAAGACACAGGTCATCATGCTTGACCTATAGTTTTGTATTTTACATTTAAGTCTATAGTCTACTTCAAGGTGGTGTTTGGATTTAGAGTGAGATAAATAAAGGGTCCTCTTTTTATCCATGGATGTCCACTTGCCTTAGCACTATTTTTATTTTTTATTTCATTAAACTTGAATAAAGCCAAAGTTAAAAACAAGGCATGTCATTTCAGAATTCACTCAATAGCCTTTGTATTATAAGGTTTTTCAGGGACTCCATGTCTTAGGGTGTGTGTGTGTGTGTGTGTGTGTGTGTGTGTGTGTGTGTGTGTGTGTG
>CAJQZJ010033871.1:922344-942313 GCA_907164525.1 Lophiomys imhausi | reverse complement strand
TGTGTGTGTGTGTGTGTGTGTGTGTGTGTGTGTGTGTGTGTGTGTGTTTAATGAAAGATTGTTCAAATAGTGCTTGGAATATAGTGGAAAGACTTACTATACTGTTAGGTTGGAAAGACTTACTATACTGTTAGGTTGGTCCAGTTCTGCTTCCAGGATTTACATTTGTTGCTCCCTTTGTCTAAAATATTTGTACACCAGATCATCATTAGGGAGCACTTTCTCAATGTCAAACCACAGCTCAGAAACACCCAAGAACTTCCTTACGCCAATGTAGCCATCTTTATTACAACACTTGATTTCCTTGTCTTCATGACAATTTGCTAAATCAATAAGTACTTGTTTTCTTAGGCGCTAGCTACTACACTAAAATTGAGTTAAAATGAGACTTGGAGCCTGCCACATTTACTAAGATAAAACAGTCAGAAGCCTATGTTTTAAAACTCTATTTTTATGCTCCTTTTCTTTTTGTTTCTTCTTAGTGATTAGTAAAGGTCTTTTGGGAAAATGTCAGCTTTCCCAGCTGTGTTAAGGGCAAGGCTAAGGGGCTTTTTGTACTTAGCTGGCCCTGAGCCACAGGAACTAGGAGAGAACATGAGTATGGCATTGAGAGCCTAAGGGAATGGCCCATAGTAAAATGATTGAGCTCTAAGGACCAAGGACACAGTCATAGCCTTGCAGAGCTCCGTAGAACTGTCATGGCTCATTGGTGACTGTTTTAATAAAGAATGTTGGGCCCTAACCCAGACATATCAGTCACAGCTGTGCAGTAGTTCAACTAAGAAGAGAACAACTCTGCACCTAATGGGTGCTCAGGAAGCATCCAGTAATTATCCATAGGGTGTGTATATTACTTTCCCACTGTGTGCCATGCACTGTGCTAAGGCCTAGCTGCTTGTTATCTTATCCTTACGTTCATGAACCCTCTTTTGTTTTGTTTTTAATTCACACTGTTGGATATTGAATCCAAGTGGCCTCATACATACTGAACACGTGCTCTATGATTAATCTTTACCTCCAGCTTCAACTCCCAAGGTTTTTTTTTGTTGTTGTTGGCCTATCCACAGGGGAAGAGCCTGGGGTTCAGAGGAACTCGGTGGCTTTTCTGAAGTCACAGAGCTAGTGTGTATGGTTTATAGTAATGTCTGTGATCTTAACAACCTCCTTATATAATAAATCATGAAACTTTATGATCTTTGCTGACCAAGATTGTGTTGTGCCAAGTTCATTCAACAAAAAACATTTTGGGGTCAGGAATGTGACTCAGTGATAGAATGCTTACCTAGCCTATATGAAACCCTCAGCTCTGCCCCACAAAAAAGTTTACCTCACAGAAAGAAGAAAGAAAGAGACAGAGAGAGAGAGAGAGAGAGAGAGAGGGAGAGAAAGAAAAAGTGAGAGAGAAAGAGAGAAAGAAAGAAAGAAAGAAAGAAAGAAAGAAAGAAAGAAAGAAAGAAAGAAAGAAGAAAGAAAACATAACTCTGTTCTATGAGAAATCATCTCACAGTTCTGGGTCTAATTTTGTCACAAATAATTGGAGATCTGTTGCTACTCATAAATAATACTGTTACATGTCCTGGAAGGTATAGGACAGTTTTCTCACAAAAAAAAGGAACAGAGCCCAAAATGTCACTACTGAGGAGTTTGAAAACTACTGAGGTTGAATTAAGGCCAAAAAAAAAGAAATATATTTCATTGAAAGAATGTGCCAAAGGAATGGGATTGTTTGAGGTATCACTTTGTGTTTCCCTCTCACTCATAGTGGATCACTCCAAAACTTCAATTCAAAGTATGTCTTTTGTCGTATTCACTGTGGGTCCATATCAGCTAGTGTTTCTGAAATTATCATCCTCTAAACAGAAAGAAGCAAAATGTTAAAGTACGAGACTGGCCACCCATGATTTTGCCCACTAATACATTCTTTGCCCCCTTAATTCCACACTAATGCAGGGTGGTAAATAAAGTTCAAAAATCTGTCTGAGCTCATGACCCTGAGCCAGTTTTGACTTCTTACTGCTGTCTTAGAGAAAGAGTTTCAATTCCCTGGATCTTGAGGCCCTGGCTACATGAAGAGTAACTTCAGTTTTGATGGAAATTCTTAAGCAACAGTCATATTTCCTTTCGTCTTTGTGGTGAGCTGTGTGAAACAAATGAAGGCATTAGCACACATAAGAGTAAGGAGATGAGACTCTGGCTCTTCTAAGAGTCTCAGTGTTTTCTCATTCTTGTGAATTCAGGGTGCGGTTTTGATGACCAGAAACACATGATTTGCTACCTCATCCTAGCCATCTTTTATTTTTCCAAAAGGTTAACTCTAACTATTGCTTTGATAAAGTTTATGAATTACATTTCAAAAGAGAGACCGCCACTCTGATCCACTTTCCATTGATAACAGCAGGGTTAACTGTTCCCTCAAACTCATGCCCCTCCCACAATGACTAGCAAAGTGTTTGTAAGTGTTGCCCAGGGATCCACAGCTCACTAAAAAGACTCATGTTGCAAATACAGATCTGGAAACCTATTGGCTTCTAGAACAAATACAAATAAGTAGATTATGTCCTTTATCCTCTCTTTGTATCTGTAACTAGAAGAGTATGAAATAGAATGTGATATAATAGTTTTTAAGGGAATGTTAACAGAGAAATTCTGCTTTTTAAGAAATGAAAGCACCAATAAAAAACTTGAGGTTGAGAAAAGCAAAGTAAGGACTACATGAGTACAACGTTTTGCTTTTGATAGATAAACATGTTTTGTAACTAGAAGGTTGTAAAATATGGTAAAGGTACTAAATATCCTCAAATTACTCATTTTTAAATGGTTAATTTTATGTCATGCCAATTACATCTTTGTTTTAAAGAAAGACTCTGTAAGTGGGGCTAAGTCTATGCTAAGACTATGTACATCTATCCTTAGACCATGTATATTTTACTCAATATTCACAGGATTAACAAGCATCTTCATTATCACAACATGGCTGATACCTGTCTGCATCCTTCAGGTGTTTATCCGTGTTTTATTTTCCTTTCTGTTTGATAAAAGCAGAATTTAAACTAATAACTAATAATTTAAACTCTAAGTTATGAAAACTAGAATCTTCAAATGCGACAAATACGTCATTGGAATTTAAACTGTTGGGCAACCTAACTATAGTAAGTACATGACATTTGTATTTGTATTCCTGAAAGCTGTGGATAATCCCCACCTTTCAGTTCTACAGTGAAGAAACAGTAGGTATTTCCCTCACTGGGACCATCAGAATTGGTTTGTCCTGCTGAAAGAGTTCTTTATCTGTTTCAGCTGAAAGACAAAATAGAAAACAAATTATGAAATAAGTGTCCTTTCTGTTTACTGTGCACCCTTTCAACCTGCTTTCAACAACTGGCTTTTTGTCTAGATGTCTTAGTTATATCTCCTGTGTTATAGGGAGGAATAACCCAACCATTCTGAAATCCTGTGCAAAGCCAGGTGTGAAACTCACACTCCTTTACTAAATTCCTCCAGAGCCCTTTCAAAAAAAAAAAAAAAAAAAGGACTTCCACACAAATTACTCCCCTCTTCTAAGGCCAGAATAACTCAAAGCAGCGAGTTCAGATGAAAATTTCATTTAAGGTTCAGTTGTCCAACCCCCTCCAACTTCCCGAAAGGTCAGTATATTTCTCGGTTTGTTTGATGTTTCCACTTAAGTCTCAATGTGGAGAGACAAATCAATTGTTTTATAACACACAATGCACAGAGTCAGAAAAATAGAAATATCTCAATTGGCCACCGCTAATGTCTTGGCGAGACAGGGGGGACTGTGGTTCCTAAGCACACATTCACACAGGCGCCTGTACTTGCCCCGCATGTGCACGCTCTGACACACGGGGGCACACACAGAGCCAATCTATAACGCCTGGTACCTTCCCTCAGGCTGATTTTTTTCTACTCTTTTCTGCCCGGTTACAAGGTTGGGGGAAGGGACCAGAGGCAAAGTTCGCAGAGCTTTCTTTCTTAGCTCAGCAGCCTCGGAGTTCAGCTCCCGGGCTTCTCTTCCCCGCCCCCTCCCTTCATCCCAGGAAGGGCTTCACACTTATTCCTCCACCTAAATACCACACTCTCCCCCAAATCTGTTTGATGTTGCTGTAGACTTAGTTTCTTGAAAGAAGTCATCCTGCTATTAAGTGGAAACTTGCCCTTAACACGGCGTGGGGGTTGTTGGTGAAAGTAAGGAGCTCTCAGGAGAATTAGATAGCCCAGCCAGTAATGACAACTCACAACAAAAACGACTGTTAAATTATATTTAATTTTTAACGATTCATAAAAAGAAATAACGACATTTTCGTTTCCAAAGAATCCCTTCCTTTTTGTGGGAGTCTTGCCCTCGCGGTCGTTCTACTTTCCCTGAGCCTCGCAGCTCCAAACTGAGCAAGGAGTCCCCAGATAACTATTTAGTATAAACAAACCGTGCAGGTTTAATGGAATTACCTCAGCCTGCTAGTAAATAATTTATAGTAGGCAGTAAATAAAATATGGTTCTGCGTCTCTAAAAGAGTTGTCAAGTAGAAAACACCCACCAGAGGGACGTAAACCCCAAAGAATTGCCACGCTCAAAGACGCTGATTGGGACCCAGAGCCAAGAGCCCGGTGAAAAGGCTAGTTTTATAACCGAAGGAAGGCTTAGGTGCTGCCAGCGGCGGCTTCGCCGAGAGCTCTCAAGAAAGGTTCCCTCCTGGAGAAGAGGAAAGACAGGATTTACTTTTCATTTAGCAGAGGAGCAAGTGACTAAAAGCATGGGGGGGGGGCTGCACCTTCATAATAACGCCTTCCATTGAATGCCTAGACGCTTTCAAATCCGTCGTAACCCTGATCCTTGAAGCCACTCTCTCAAAAGAGCAGGCTGGCGATTTGATGCCCATTTCGTGGATGGGAAAAGAAAAGGCAACAACGACACTGCTGAGGATTTAGTAGGATGCTGGGGTCCTGGTCTCTCCCGCTGGGGCCAGAGCAGTTCTTCCTTGCTGAGCCCCTGGAGTGAATTGTTCCTTTCTGCCTGCACATATGTACTGTCCAGCCCAGCACACTTGCCCAACTTTACAACACTTTGGCGTGTCTTCTTTTTGTCAGTGACCTAGGACCCTTCTAAATAAATTATCTGCCCCTCCCCTACATCCCTCCCCTACAAGGCTCATCCCCAGTTCAGAGAGGACAGATTTATGAAGGCCTCCTCAAGGCTACCCCCAAGACAGCCTTGACCATGAAACCAGAATCTTGAACACTTGACCTAAATTTCCAAGGGCATCTGTTTCCGTCTGTAATTGTCACCAGGCTTCATTTGAAATTCGATCCTCTGTCACTAATGGTATTAACAGGAGCTGAGGTCCAACCTTCCAAAGAGAGGCTGCTGCATATGAATTTATATTCAAAGGAAAGTAAATCAGTTTCTATAAACCTACAGAAACTCCCTCCCCTAGTACAATAAAACTGTTGTCACAATCAATAAATCTCTGGTTTGGGGCAATAAAAATTAGATAACTGTCTCTCATTCTCTCTTCTCACTCCCCCACCCCATTAAGACAAAGCCACTATTCAAAGAATGAGCGTCTTGTTAACCATTTCTGAAGTCCCTCGCTGTACCCGGCGCCTTTCAGACACGCACCTCTCAGTCATCGGAGAAAACCAGACGTTTAATTACGGTGACTTTTGTTCGATCATTATGGATAATAAAAGCAACATTTTCGCTAGATACAATTATAACGCAAGCTGCTCCAACACCTGCACGGATTGCATTTGTCTCCAGCGTGGTTTTTCACTCCTCCTCTAAACTGCCTTTGAATTTCTCCTTCTCTTCTGACCAGAAGATTTAATATGTTGCAAGAGATAGATTTCACGAAAACACGTTGTCCCTTCTGTAGCTACATCTGCTCCGACCTATTAAGAAAAGTAAGACATTTTGATACTAATTGCAAATAAATTGTGATGTGTTCACCGAGTAATTGATTTAATGAAGTTCATATGAAACTCCTGAGATTGGCCGAGTGAAAGCCCCCCCAGTGTGTCCATTGTGGAAGGAAAGGAAGGTTGGTTTTTCGTTTTCTTTCTTTAAAAAAAAAATGGGTAGGGAAGAGAGGTTTTGTGGAGAGTGGAAGCCGGTTGGGGAATGGGCACAGATGTTACCTCCGCTGAGGACTTAACAGCGGGCAGGAGCCTCTAGGGTAGCTCCACCCAGCTGAGGGCTGCTAGCCTCCCTGCCGGGCCAAACAGATCCACCCCCACCCCCAGACGGCTCCAAGCTCGGCCCCCTCCACCCGAAGAGCACAGCCCCACTGCAGACTTGGGCGAGTGGCCTGTGGTGAAGGACAGTACACTGG
Source organism: Lophiomys imhausi (assembly GCA_907164525.1). NCBI lineage: Eukaryota > Metazoa > Chordata > Mammalia > Rodentia > Muridae > Lophiomys > Lophiomys imhausi. The sequence continues at coordinate 935,966 of CAJQZJ010033871.1, read as the reverse complement.
CCGCCTGCCTACTCAGCGTTGCAAAATGCTGCCCCAGGGTCTTGCCGGTCAGCTAGGAGACCTCCCCTAAACTCATTCTCAGGCCCTAACTCCAGTGGATGGGAGGCTAGGCAGAGAGGAATGGCCCCTGACCACTGTCCCTTAAGATCCCACTCCCAGGCTGAAATAACTTAGCACCACCCTAGCTAGGGATTCTGGATGTGAAGCTCTAAACTCACTCTTCAAGCAAGAATTTTGACAATGAAGCCACCTTTGTTACTCACGCGGGTTTTACTTCACTCCTTTGAACTAGTCAAGTATGTGAGTTATGGGCTCAGGGCCTAAAGGATGCAGAAAAAGAATAAGAATTTTTGAACACCTACTGTGTACTGTAAACCCTGTACTTCATAAACACTAGTTTCCTTTCACTAAGCAATGCGTAGGAAGTTTGTAGTCTTATTCCTTAACAGATGGGGAAACTGAGGCAGGAAGGACTTATATGAAGCAATGCCATAGCTACCCTAACTCATGTGACCAACCAATCTGACTCTTATGAAGGAAGAAAGATGCCCGCAAAAACCATCGCTAATTTGCCTGAAAGCCATCCAAATATTCTATAGGAAAACTTTGTCAACGGGACATGAAAGGACAGCGTAGAAGCAGCTGCAGGACCCAGCTCATTTCTCAGAGTTAGTGGCGCAACCTTTTCCGGCCGAATTTTGAATCTTTGTTTCGTTTTGTTTCAAAGAAAGAAGCGCTCGGGTTGAGCAGTCAGAACCCAAGCTAAACTAAAAGGCAGGCTCCAAGTTCATTGGACTTGCCCAGCTGGTGAACTTTCTCCAAGTAGCTTCCCCTGACATCCTGAGGGTCCACTAAATTGGATCCTCAGTGTTGACAAGGGTACAGCCGGGCAAGAGCGGCGGTGCTGACTTGGCCCGGCAGTGGGACGCCACCTAGACCGCGAGGAGGGTGGGCGTCGAGGGATGGCCCTCCCATCCGGGCTCCCTCACTTTAGGAAGGCTGCACCGGCTTCGTATATTAAAAAGATCGCTAGCCGTTCGCAAATTGGCTCTGACCCCCACCTCCACCGGTGCAGAGAAGAGCTTAAAACCCAAACGAATACAAAAGGTCCACATTAGGACCCGTACCAGCGCTTTGTTCTTTTTCGCAGACGCAAAACGCTGCGAAGCAAAGGGAATAAAGAGCCCTTAGGAATCCCCTTCAAGGCATGAAGCCAGCTTGGGCTAGGCCTCCAGGAATCCCACCCGGTCTCTGATTGAAGCTGGGAACCAAGTGCCCAGTTTCTTTGGAGAAGCTCCTCCTCACCAAACTCCTCTAGGGACCGGTCCGGCGCCGGCCTACCTTTATCACCGTTTACAGCCAGTTACTTTCATTGCTCTGAAGCATCTCAGTTTCCCTCGCTTTTTCTGGAGGCAGAAGGATAAGAAGTACCCACGGGGAAGCCAGCTAAGGCTTAACCTTAGCACCCCTAGGGCCCAAAAGGTGACACTAGGCCCTCTGGAGCACCCCCTCCCCCACCTCCACGCCTCTGAGTAGGTGAACTGGCAGCAACTTTCTTCCGCCCCTAGTCACAAGTACACTTTCTTAGGCCATGAAATTCAGCCCGTCCCTCCTTTCGGGCACAAATCGTGGCCTCAAGGACTTCGATGGAGGGGTGGGCTACAGAACCTGTAGGCGGGGAGACCAGAGGCATAAACCGCAACGGTTTTCTGGAGTGTTGAAGGAGGCCCCTGTTGGGAGAGAAAGTTAAGATCTGAACGGCTTGGCTGGACCGTTCAGACCTTTTCTCCCCCCAGTAAGTAGGGACCGGCTGCTTTCTGATGAGCGCGGGCTAGGGGAACGCAGCTTTTGTACAAGTTTTCACATTCCTGAGGCTAGGGGAACATGGACAAGGGACTTAGATGTGGGGGGTTGCCATATCTATCCTGCTAGTATGAAATTGCAGCCTGTGCATCCCAGAACTTTCCCTCATCCAGAGGGCAGCTGCAAGCAGAGTCTGGCTGGTCCGCTCTCTTCTGGCCGCAGCGCCCCCTACGGTCACCGAGAGATGGGCTCTAGTGGGCTTCTAGTGCCCGGGACCCACTGGAGGCTGGCGGGAGGCGAGTGAACGCGAAATTACTGCACTTGGACCGCTCCTGAGAAGCGGTCACCTGCAGGGGCTTGGCTTCTGAAAGTACGGTTTGGTTGGGTAGCTGGGAGTGGAGACTTAGGATCCTGGAGGACAGAGCATGAAAGGGGTATCATCATCAGTTTTGACTGAGAGAAAGAAAACATATCTTTAACAAAAAGAAGGGCCCTTGCCATTCACCCGCGTTGTTAGGACAACGTGAACTATCTTGAAATGATTAGTTCCACTTCAAAGGAATTTACATTCAACAGTGAAAACTCAGCCTCTTATTTATTTGAAAAGACTTCACTGCGGAGAGTCCTAAGTCCTGTCCTTCTATTTCTTTTTCCGCGTTCAAGGTGCCATTGTATTATATCAACACGGAGTGCTGCATAACACATTCATAGCGGCAAGCCTAAAATTCTGGGGAATCCAGGAATAGAGGAAGTAAGAACGAGGAGAGGTGGGGGTTTGATTCAAGTTGAGATCTGCCCGGGACCACTCTGGCACCTGTCAGGCCAGGAGGATGGAGTGGGAAGGGTTGGGAGCAGATCTGGCTCAAGTGGGGAGCCGGCAACAGAAATACACCTGTCCCAAGCCCAACCAAGCAAGTACAATGCAGTTCTCACAGTTCGAGACATTTTGGGGTTTTTGTGATGAAAGTGAACCTGAAATTTCCCTCAGGAATATTTCAGAAACATCTGTTTAAAACTGATGGAGGTAACACAAATAGCCACACACTGAAAAGACAAACTCCACGTTTTGGTTGCACACACCCCCACGGGGCAGACCTCCGGGTTCCGCCCACATCTCCCTATCTACCTCCTCCCCCTCCCCCACAGGTTGCCAACTGTGATCACCAAACCCAACTTCTAACCGAAGAACAACTGCACCAAGTTTATGAGCCAGTCCTTGGAGTTGCAAAGGAGTCAGGTTTCTCTTCTAACTGTCCTTGCTGGAGGTTCTAATTCAGAACTAAGCACCAGCCACCAACACCCACCCATCCAACAGACTCCCTCCTTCCCGGTCACAACTGCCCCTTTCTACAATCTACCCCCAAGGTTTCCTCACCCAAACAAATGATGCCAATCTTTTTCTAGATGACCTTTTTTCCCAGCTTCTGATTAAACATAAAACAGAATCAGCCTTGAGCACGTAGTCAAGGATGTATTCAACATTTTCTTGATACACACCACCATTCCCTGAAGCTGGATGAATGCTCAAAATTCCTAACATTATCTTTTCTAAATGGATTCTGTGGCCAGGAGCTTGCCACCTCGTAGTTGGTACAATCACAGAAGGACCCCTGCTTTCCCTGTCTGAGGCTTCAATGAGTGCTGTTGAGCCCTCTGCAACTGATCCTTCTATCTAGCTCCTCCTGGATTTATTTCATCTTCTTAGATACCTCTGGTGATTCTTCTTGTCCTTGTCTTGCCTGGATCTGAAACTTACCCAGAACCATCTGCTGCCCCCAGGCTCTCTAGCGCTGCTTGTCTGACCTCTGCATAGCCCGAGTTTTGGAGAATCCTCAAGGCCTACTTTGAATCTGTCTTCTCCCTCAAGGTGGCTTGAGAGCATGTGTAGACAGCCATGATATTCCAGTCTCACTCCACCCCCTTCCCACACCCAAATACACCCAAGAAGTGAAGGCTTCCGAAGGGGTTGCTGTTTGTCTCTCCGGTGGCTGTACTTCTCAGCAGGCAGCAAACAAACTCCAGTATCCTTGCCAAGGTCTCTTCCTGTGGGGTTGCACGTGACCTTGGAGGTGCCTCTCTTGATCTCAGACAGTGAAAAAAGAAAGACAGAAAGAAAAGGAGTGGAAAAGGTTAGGGCCCTGGTAGAAAGTGGTGCTGGGAAGGCACGGAGGCCTCCAGCTGAAAAGGCTTAAGAATGTGACTGCAGCTCCCAAGGCAGCTCTGGTTGGGGGAGGGCGGGCGAATGAGAAAAGTGACACACCCTAAAGCACACCCCAGGAGAGCCTAAGGATCTAGGAAGGACTCGAAATGTACTTCTAATTACGTTCCATGCTCTCAGAAAAAAAAAAAAAGTTCTTTTCAAATCCTGTTTTAAAAGCTTGTTATTGTGCTGGGTTACAGTGCCCACTGGACAGTGCTGTCTACACTTCACAGCTTTTTGTGTGAGGTGGGGGAGTGGTAAGTACTAGAAATGTACTTTTATGGCAAAATTGGTAGAAACTCAGAACTTGGAAACTTCCAGAAAGAAAACAATGGCATTTTCTTATTATAAAGATTGGTGTGGGGGGGGGGGAGGTTCGAGGTGAGGGAAAGGAAAGGTGTCCCAGTCTCCTCTCTGTTTAATGGGTCTCTCAGGTAACTGAGGTGGCAAATGTGAATGGATTTTGTGGATGTGACTGCAGAGGAGACATCCAGTCAGCAGAGGGCACACTCGTCACTGTCAAACTCTACTTCCAGATTTGGAGGTGAGGAGGGTAGGTGGGACTGGAATAGAGGGCATAATCACATTGGAATGGAGTCCCAACACGACCTGAGAAATTAGAATACTTTATTTTTTGACAATAAGTGATCATAAAAAGAAAAAGCAGAAACACATTGTGTTTTATGCTCATGGAGTTCCCTGACCCTTAAAAGTAAGCTAGATTTAACAACAACAACAAAAAAACAAAAAACAAAAAAAAAAAAAACAGACCTTTCAAAATGTCGGCTTAATCGATATGAAAGACTGAGGTCAAAATAGCCACCAAATCAAGGACCTAAGATTTACTGTCTTTCCATAACACCTCAAAGCACTTGGGCTTTTTCAAAACCAGGAAACAGCTGGAAATGCTGTAAAGGGCACTGCCTATGACATCAGAACCTCTTCGTTGTAGTAAGCAATTAAGTAAATCACTTCCTCCTCTATGAGTTGAAGGAAGAAAAATAGAGCTAAGATTATCCTTAACTCTGGGAACAGAATGAAATATGCTCCCACTTAGAATGTATTCTCCTACTTTAAAATCTCAAAACCATGGGTTCTTAAAGAGCATCATTGTCACACAGGAAGGGATGAAGGCAGTGGGCTACTTCGTGATGTTGTTTTGTGTTATCTATTCTGACAACTGTTCTGAGAATGATATTGATCGTGCATAGTAGGAATGACAGAAGCCAAAATCCTCTCAGTGAACACTGGCAGCAAATAACTTATAAGAAGAAATAGATGAGAGAAATAAAGCCAGATACTCTTCATACAAAGGGGGTTGAAGGCTAGGATCAGGACATAATTCTAAAGTCAGTATACCAGTAGCATTCTCCTAGGCTAGAACTGAAGACCTTAAGAACTTTAGATTCACAAGTGCTACTGTTTCTTTTTTGATTCTGTGTTCCTCAGACCTTTTCAACATACATTAAAATTCTGGGTTTCCTCTGATGAGCTAATTTCAACGAATTTGGTCTCCTGAAGCAAATCCTTCAATTGGGCTTTCTTGTTACTGTCTAGATTTGTTTACCAGGAAGAACAGAGCCAACACTGATTGCATCATCCCCCTCTTCAATTGGCACAGAAAAGTTTTTATTAATTTATTTTTTCAAGTTACATCTTGATCAAAGTTCCTTTCCTCCTCCCCTCCAGGTTCCACCCTCCTTCCCTCTTCCCTATCTTTGTCCTCTCCTTCTCCTTGGGTGAGGGGAGCCCCCACATATCAATCCTTCTCAGTTCATCAGTCATGTGAGGGCTAAGAGCTTCCTCTTGTACTGGGGCTTGATATGGCAGGCCATCTAGGGTAAGGTGTTCCACTGACAGGCAACAGTGTCCATGATTCACTGCTGGGTGGAGTTTTTCATAGGATAGTTATGCTAAGTTCCTGTCTGTTTGGGTCTGTGGGTTGTAGGATGGTTGTCCTGTGCTATATGGTTACTATCCACTTATAAGAGAGTACATACCTTGTGCATCTTTCTGAGTCTGGGTTAGCTCACTCAGGATGAGCTTTTCTAATTCCATCCATTTGGTTTAAAATTGCATGATGTCCTTGTTTCTTATAGCTGAGTAGTATTCTATTGTGTAAATGTGCCACAGTTTTTTTTTTAAATTACATTTATTTATTACTTCAATTTACATCTCCATCACTTTCTACTCCTCCCGGTCCCACCTTCCCACCCTCTACCCCCTCTCCATTCTATCCTACTCCTCCAGAGTGGGGTGTCCCTATATATCAGTCCCCCGAGTTCAGCAGTCATATGAGGGCTAAGAACGTCTCTTGCACTGGGGGCACACATGGCAGCTCCACTAGGGCAAAGTGTCCTACTAACAGGTAACAAAGTCCATGTTCCTTTCCTTTCATTCTGTTGGCTGCAGGACAGTTATCCTGTACTATATAGCTAAAATCCAGTTATAAGTGACTACATGCCATGTGGATCTTTCTGGGTCTGGGTTAGCTCACTCAGGATGAGCTTCTCTAGTTCCATCCATTTGGCTGAAAATTGCATGATTTCCTTTCTTTCTGATAGCTGAGTAGTATTCCATTGTGTAAAAGTATCACAGTTTTTTTTTGTTTTTTTTTAATCCATTCATCAGTTGATGGACATCTGGGTTGTTTCCAGTTTCTAGCTATTACGAATAAAGCTGCTATGAACATAGTTGAGGCTATGTCTTTGTGGTTTGATAGAGAATCTTTTGGATATACGTCCAGGAGCAGTATGGCTGGGTTTTGAGGTATAACTATTCCTAATTTTCTAAGATATTGCCAGATTGATTTTCAAAGTGGTTGTACAAGTCTGTACTCCCACAGCAATGGAGGAGTGTTCCCCTTTCTCCACATCTTCACCAGCATGTGCTGTCCCTTGAGCTTTTGATCTTAGCCATTCCGACAGGTGTGAGATGGAATCTCAGAGTCCTTTTGAGTTGCATTTCTCTGATGATTAAGGATGTTGAGCATTTCTTCAAGTGTCTCTCAGCCATTAGGGATTCCTCCTTTGTGAATTCTCAGTTTAGCTCTGTGCCCCATGTTTTGATTGGACTGTTTGATTTCTTGGTGTTTAATTTCTTGAGTTCTTTGTAGATTTTAGATAGGCATGGAACTTCTAACCCTGACAATGACAAAGCTATTGTGGATGTTGGGCTAAAGTGACTTAGGACATGTTACAAACTAGTTCAATTCATGACACCCCTGAAGGCTTACAATGTCCTGGATTCTGGGGGTGGCAAGATGCCTCAGCAAGTAAAGACCAAGCTTTGACAGAAGCCTGACAACCTGACTTCAATCCTTGGAACCAAACTAAAGTTACACAGAGAACTGACTCCACACAGTTGTCCCTTGACCTCTACACATGTACCCATGGCATGCATACAACATCATACAAGCATCTCAAATACAATAATAACAATTAATTAAAATTTTTGAAGATATCATGCATTCTGGAACCCAACTATCTCTGTCCCATCCAACTCATTTCACAATTGCAATGGTTTAATTAACTCCCTGTACCAAGTATGTGTGTTATGGTTAAGTATGGGGGGGCATGCTGCAAGCCTATGTATAGAGAGCATAGAAAGGGGTCTATGAGAAGGAAGGAAGAAGTCTAAATGGATGGAGGGTAATGAAATATGTGAGAAATGAAGTAAGACCTTATGATTCTTTGGATTTCCTCAGTGTCTGTTGTTATGTCCCCCTTTTCATTTCTGATATTGTTAATTTGGATACTGTCTCTCTGCCTTTTAGTTAGTTTGGCTAAGGGTTTTTCTATCTTGTTGATTTTCACAAGGAACCAGCTCTTGGTTTCATTGATTCTTTCTATTCTCATTGTTTCTAATATATTGATTTCAGCCCTGACTTTGATTATTTCCTGCAGCCTATTCCTGGGTGTGTTTGCTTCCTTTTGTCCTAGAGCTTTCAGATGTGCTTTTAAGTCACTAGTATGAGATATCTCCAATTTCTTAATGAAGGCACTTAGTGCTATGAACTTTCCTCTCAGCGCTGCTTTCAAGGTGTCCCATAATTTTGGGTATGTTGTGCCTTCATTTTCATTGAATTCTAAAAACACTTTAATTTCTTTTTTTTTTTTATTTCTTCCCTGACCCAGAGATGGTTGAGTTGAGAATTGTTCAGTTTCCATGAGTTTGTAGGATTTCTGCTGTGTCTGTTGTTGATGAACTCCAGCTTTAATACATGGTGGTCTGATAAAAATACAAGGGGTAATTTCAACTTTCTTGTATCTGTTGAGGCTTGTTCTGTGACCAAGTACATGGTTGATTTTGGAGAAAGTTCCATGAGGTGCTGAGAAGAAGGTATATTCTTTTGTGTTTGGTTGAAATGTTCTTTAGATATCTGTTAGATCCATTTGATTCATGATATCTTTTAGCTTAGTTATTTCTCATTTAGTTTCTGTCTTGATCATCTGTCTACTGGTGAGAGTGTGGTGTTAAAGTCTCCCACTATTAATGTGTGGGGATCAATGTGGGTTTTAAGTTTTAGTAATGTTTCTTTTACAAATTAAGGTGCCCTTACATTTGGGGCATAAATGTTCAGAATTGAGAAGTCATATTGATGGATTTTTCCTTTAATAAATATGAAGTGTCCTTCCCCATCTCTTTTGATTAATTTTAGTTGAAAATCAATTTTATTCCATACAAGAATGGCTACTCCTGCTAGCTTCTTGTGTTCATTTGCTTGGAAAATCTTATTCCAGTCCTTTACCTTGAGATAATATCTATCTTTGTTACTGAGGTGTGTTTCTTGTATGCAGCAAAATGATGGAGCTTGTTTTCTAATCCATTATGTAAATCTGTGTCTTTTTATTGGGGAATTGAGTCCATTGATCCTGATAGATATTAGTGATCAATGATTGTTGCTTCCTTTTATTTTGGTGTTGATTGTAGTAGTAATAGTAATAGTAGTAGTAGTAGTAGTAGTAGTAGTAGTAGTAGTAGTAATAGTTTGTGTTTACCTTCTATTGGTTTTGGGGTTGTTTATTTACTGTGCTTTCCTGAGACAGAGAACATCTTGGGAAGAAGATGCTCCAAGACAAGAAGAAGCAAGGAGCAGGAAGGAGACACACGATGGGGTAGATTAAAGAAGATCATTCCACATGGCCTGGAACATTTGCATAACGTGGAGAATAGCAGTCCAAAGGCGCGAATGTATATATGGGGTCATATTTAGGAAATGGAATTATGAGCTAGCTTAGATGTGTTAAGATTGCACAATTCAGGCCAAGGCTTGTTAAAATCCACCACGTGTCTATGTGCTCATTTATAATGGTGGCTTAAGGATTAATAATTGCCGGACCAATTAAATATAATCTAAATACTGGTAAATAATTTAACTAGCCATTTTTCTACAACCTTCTGTAGGGCTGGGTTTGTAGATAGATATTGTTTAAATTTGGTTTTGTCTTGGAATATCTTGTTTTCTCCATCTTAGTTATTGAAAGTTTTGCTGGGTTTGGTAGTTTTAGACTGACATCTGTGGTCTCATAGAATCTGAAGAATATCTGTCCAGGCCCTTCTGGCTTTAAGAGTCTCTGTTGAGAAGTCAGGTGTAATTCTGATAGATTTGCCCTTATATGTTACTTGACCTTTGTCCCTTGTAGCTTTTAATATTCTTTCTTTGTAATGCATGTTCAGTGTTTTGATTATTATGTGGCAGGAGGAATTTTTTTGGTCCAATCTATGTAGTGTTCTGTAGGCTTCCTGTATGTTTATAGGCATCTCTTTCTTTAGGTTGGGGGTGTTTTCTTCTATGATTTTGTTGAAAATATTTTCTGGGCCTTGGAACTTGGAGTCTTTCCTTTCTTCTACTACTATTATCCTTAGATTTGATCTTTTCATAGTGTCCCAGATTTCTTGAATGTTTTGTGTCAGGAGCTTTTTAGATTTAACATTTTCTTTGATGAATGCATCCATTTCTTCAATTGTATCTTCTAGGCCTGAGATTTTCTCTTCCGTCTCTTGTAATCTGTTGGTGATGCTTGTGTTTGTAGTTCCTGTTCTCTTCCTTAGGTTTTCTATCTCCATGATTGCCTTAGATTGTGTTTTCTTTATTGCTTCTATTTCCATTTTCGGGTCTTGTACAGTTTGACTAATTTCCTTCACCTGTTTGTGTTTTCCTGTAATCCTTTAAAAGAATTATTCATTTCATTCACTTGTTTGAGTTTTCTTGCATTTCTTTAAAGGATTTATTCATTCTGTTCATATGTTTAATTGAATTTTCCTTTATTTCTTTAAGAGATTTATTTGTTTCCTCTTTTAAGGCCTCTATCATCATTATAGGGTTTGATTTAAGGTCATGTTCTTTTGCATCAGCTTTGTTATGATAACCAGGACTTGCTGTAGTAGGATAGTCATGCTCTACTTTCCTGGCTCTTTTTGGTTGTGTTCTTTTTTTTTTGTATTCTTTTTTTTTTAAATACTTTATTATTTTTTCTTCAAGTTACATCTCAGTCACAAACCCCTCCCTATTCCCCCTTCCTATCCCGCCCTTCCACCCTCTTCCCCCCAGAAGTTTCCCCTTTCAGTCCAACAGATGGTTCCTTTTCTTATAACAGTAAGTGTTATACAAAACAACAGATATGCCGGTTGTGGTGGCGCACGCCGGTAGGATTTGCTGAAGGAGGCAGAGGCAGGAGGATCACAAAACAACAGATATAAGTATGCCACATTTATGAGAGTTAAATGGCCCAGTATTTGGTTGTGTTCTTATGCTGACCTTTATACATCTGGTCATGCCTGGCTGGCCCTGGCTGCTCTTTGTGTACCAGGCCTTAGTGTTCCTGTGGTGCAAACCTGGGTGTTCCTGGTGCTACAGGATTGAAGGAGGCCAGTGGAGCAGTGTCTGAACAACAGAGCTTATAGGGAAAGCACCAAGGTCAGGGCACCTGGAGGTGCTCCAGGGGACTCTGAGGTTTCCTGGCATTGGATGCCTTGACATTGTTGATGTAGCAGGCCAAGTGTCAGCCTGGATATTCCTGTTGCAGCTATTCTTATGCCATTTGGTGGAGCAGTGGTCCCACAATTAAGGTGGAGTTTCCTTCTGTACCAGGTCTGGGTGTTCCTTTTGTAACCTGCCTGGTGACCTCTAGATATTCCTGAAGTTGCAGGCCTGAGGTATTCCTGGGTGGAGCCAGTTTGAACGTTCTTGATGGATGCTCCTAGGTGTTCTTGAGGTTGTAGGCCTGTTGACCCCAGGTGGAACTGGTCCAGGAGATGAGGCTAGATGCTTTTGGTGTATCAGGCCTAGGTATTCCTGATGTTGAAAGTCTAGATATTCCTGGGGTTACAGCCCTGGGAATCCCGGTGGTGCAGGTATGAAGTTTTAGGTCTGGGGACCCCAGGTGGCACAAGTCCAGGAGATGTATCTGGATGTTCCTGGGTATTGAGATTTAAGACCTTGATGCTCCTGAATGCTCCTGAGGATGAAGGTCAGAGGATCCCAGGTGGCACAGGTCCAGAAGATGGCACTTGGAAGGACTGCCCTCAGGTCAGAGTAGCTGGGAGAGTCCCAGGCACAGCAGGGGTTGGTGGGAGGAGGGGAGAGGGAGGATCTAGCTTAAGTGTTGGGCTTTAAGGCCTGGAGACCCTATGTAGCTTGAAGTCAGGAAAATAGAGCTGGATGCTCCTAGTGAATGAGGCCTTGAAACCTTCATCAGGGCAAGGAAGCTTGGGGCACAGCTCTCCTATTTGAGAAATGAAAACAGAAGATGGGACCGTTGAGGGTGAAGGAGATCAGTAAAAAGAGAAGATGGGGGAGGGAAGACTGAAGGGGGAAATAATAATAAAGTATCATGATATATAAGTGAAAATGTCACAAGGAATTCTATGTCCTGGTATGCTAAGCAAAAACTATATAAAATGTTTAAAAAGGGGCCTGCAGAGATGACTAAGTGGTTAAGAGCACTGACTGCTGAATTTAATTCCCAGTACCCACAAGGAAACTCACATCCATCTATAACTCTAGTTCAAAGAGGATCAGACACTTTTTTCTGGTCTCAGTGGCACTGCAAACATGTAGTGGACACAAATCCAGGCGAAACACACATACCCAGAAAAATAGGTGCATCTGAAATAAAACTGAAAGGAACTTCATCCCCAATGCAATGATTCTGAGAGATGGAGACTTTTGAGAAGTGAGATGAGCATATGGTCTAAAAAGGCCTTGCAGAACTCAGTCTGCCCTTTTCTCCTTCATCTCCCTCCCCACCCTCGTCCCCTAGATTTGCCTCTTCTTCAGAGCAGACTGAATTCAAGGGCTTCATCATGGAAGCTGAGAAAACCTGGCACTAAATGCTTGAACTTGGCCTCCAAAACTGAGAAAGAATACATTTTTAATTTTTTTTTTATAAATTATTGAGTCTCAGGTATTTTCTCATAGCAGCACAAAGTGATTTAAGTTATCAGGGTTATGTGTGAAAGCTGTGAGTTTATAGTTTAGGAGGCTGTAGAGAGATTAGCTTAGCATTTGACAAAGTCAGGTGTTTGTGGACAACTATTGTAATTTATCTTAGACTTATAGTGTCTAGTATCAAAGTCATTGGTCACATGTGACTACTGAACACTTAAAATGTGGCTTGTGTCAATTGGGGTGTGCTGTAATTGGAAAATGCATTCTGGGCATTCAACACTTGTAGCCAAAAAAGAATTCTAAATATCTCATTAACTATTGTTTATGTTGGTTACATGTGGAAATAATATTTTAGTTCTACTCAGTTAATTCAATATATTATTAAAATTAATTTCAACTGTTTCTTGTCACTTCTTAAATTGGAGCTACAAGAAAAAATAAAAATTACACAATCAATTTGGATCTGCTACTTAAATTCTATTTTTATTGGGAAGTCCTGCCCAAGACACCTGACAACTGCCATTATGTATTCTGTGCCTAGCCTTGGAAAACGTTTTCTTGAACGTTGAGTCCCTAGAATTAAGCACAATACATGATACATAATAGGAGCTTAGTGTTTTAGGGAAAAAAAACCTTCTTTAGCTTGCATTTATTTACTGTGTGTCTGTGTGTGTGTGTGTGTGTGTGTGTGTGTGTGTGTGTGTGTGTGTGCGCGCACACGCGCGCGCACGTGCGTATGGCCTTGTGCATGCCATCATACATGTATAGAGGTCAGAAGCCAGCTTGCTGGAGTTGGTTTATTTCTTATGTGTGCTCTGGGGAACAAACTCAGGTCCTCAGGCTTAGTAGCAGGCATCTTTTAGCTGGTGTGGTTAGTTCCAGTAGGTGCTTATTGTTGAATGAATGAATGAATGAATGAATGAATGCCCTTGAAACCCTGTCACAGTACAATATACTGGATTTGGAATACAGAACCAGAATTGAATGGTTCTTCTCTTAAACAGGCCCACCTGCCATTGCATGGTAAAAGAAAACTTGAAAAACTTAAGGTTTTGATTTAAAACTCAGCTGAGCAAATGCCTCCCTGTGTACCTTGAGTAAGCCATTTCTTTCTGGCATCCTTTCTTTCTGTAGAATAGTTACTCTAGACATCTTCCTATATTCTGAGTCTATGGCCAGGAAGGGACAAAGTCAACACTCCACTATTTAAAATCACCACCAGGACCA
>CAJQZJ010033871.1:866070-912344 GCA_907164525.1 Lophiomys imhausi | reverse complement strand
TGGCACCCTAAAGCACCAGAACGCTTTAAGCTTTTCCAAAATGTAATGGCTCTAGCATGCTGCTTCTGCTAGAGAAGCTTTTCAACCTTGCTTCTTTTAAACTTAGCATGGCAATTCATTTTAGTTTGTTTTTATCAATTTAAAGATTTTTAATCCTAAATTGATGATAAAGGGCTTCCCTCTGCACCCTTTAAAAACATTTTTTTAAGTCACACAAATGTAGCAAGAATGGTTTTCAGGGCTGGGAAATGTTGCTTGATAGATAGAGTTCTTGCCTAGCATGCACAGTGCCCTGGGTCTGATCCCTAGCACTACATAAACAAGACATGGTTATACATGTCTGTTATCCAGTCACTGGGGAGGGTGAGGCAGGAGGATCAAGAGTTCAAGGTCATCCTGGCTAGCCTCAGAGGCTGTGGCACTAAAACTGACTTGTTACTATCTACACATCACAACCATTGAATCTTTAAACATCATTCTGTTCTCTCCCAATGTGCTTTGGTTCTTCTATCTTTCCTTGTGTTTGCATGCTTGACGCTTTTTAAAAGAGTGCATTTCTTCTTTGCAGAATGCCCCTTAGTTTAAATTTGCTTGGTGATTTCTCACAATGACTTCCCAGCTCCGCACTGTTTACAGACAGGATACTGTGTTTTCATTGCATCCTATCAGGCGGCACATGCTTTTAATTTGTCCCATTACTAATGCTGCTCCCTTTGATCACTTCATTAAGGTGGCACTATCTGCCATGCTCCTCCACTGTAAAGTTATCCTCTTTGTAATTACCAGGTATTCTGTGTGGAGCTACCCCAAGACTATGTCAATCCTCTAATTCTCATCAAACTTTCACCCACTAATTTTAGCAGCCATTGATGTTTCTTGGCTGAATTATTCTTACTATGATGTTTGCCAAGTGGTGATGTTCCAATTCAATCAAAATGTCAGAAAAAGCTTTTACTTATTTACAAAAGTATAGAAAATTATATAAGTATGGATTCTATGTTTCTACAAGATTTTAGTCTTTCTTCTCTGATATTTTGCAAATTTTGGCAGAATTTCCTTTCAGCAGAATATGGAGCAGACAGCCTTCAAAAAATAAAACTACACTCAGAGTCCTTGTTGATCGTTCTACAGCACAGAGACCTGTTAGAAAAAATTTTATCTCATTTTAACATGTGGGTTTTCACTGCAGGATCATAGCAGTTGCCTTAATTGAACACTTAAAATATAATGTGTGCTAAGGTGTTTGCATGCATTGTTTGAATTCCCAATAGCCCAACCTTATGATGTAGGTATTACCATCATCTGGCATTTTCATATAAAGAAACTATGACATCTATTTACTTACCCAAAGAGGTCGAAGCACCCATCAGTAATAAAGTGTGACGCCAAAGCTTTGAACCATCCAGTCTCCAATTTCTCTGAAAGCAGTGTGATTACTTTCTACTCTCTCTTTATTTTGGTTTGTTCTCTGGGACACACTGTTAGTCTCTTCTCTGTCCTTGGGACATTGTTCTGTTGATTTGATCATAGGGGCTGAGGATGAGCCAACCCATTTGCAGGACAAAAACCAGAGACTATAGAACATCCTATGAGAAAAGTAAACCGACTTTGTAGGCATTGAACTCAATGATGAAAAAAATTGGAAAGAAGAAACCAAACAACTAAACTTTGAGCTCTTCCCCACCCCACCCCTCTCATATCCATAGTATTAAATTTGTCTAAAGCCTAAAAATTTTAGTCTACAGAGTTCAATTTCCAAGGTACACCTCAATGAGGATGAGTCTTGGGGCTCCATAAGGCCACTGTATCCCAAGAATCTCTGCTGGAGCTGTGCTCTTGAAGGAGGATTCTCAGGGATTGTACAGTTGAAAGTCTGCAACAAAAACCCAATCAACTTAGGACTTTTAAGGACCAACTCCTGGGGAACCCTTTCTATCCTTCTTAACTTCCTGCCTTTTTTAATTTTTCCATTAATACTTAATTAAGCACCAGATGATGCATAAGGGAGTAAACACGGTTCTTTGTTGTTGTTGTTGCTTTCTATTTCTCTGAAACAGGATCTCAAGGTGTAATATGGGATGGCCTTGAACTTCCAATTCTTCTGCTTCCACAGTACTGAGATTACAGATGTGCACAAAGCACGCCTCGTGATAAATACACTTCTTTACCACAGAATTAGATTTTTTTTAATTGGTAGCAGTAGTGTAGCAAACAGGTTTGGCTTTCTGTTTTCCAAATGTTCCACAATGAGCATCGATTCCAACAGTCATTCATTTGTTCATTCCACAAACAATCACTAACAGTCACATCTGTGTTGAGCACCAAAAGCAAGGAGACAGATAACAGTACTCAGAGAACTCTTTTCAGGGCAGGATATGTGTGATCTAGTGCCTAGCTCAATTCCTGCTGTGAGACAGAGTCCCCAAATCACTTATTCTGCATGAAGGTTAGACAAGGCAAAGAAGATTCTAAAGGCATTCTAGGAGAATAGGCCTTGAAACTGTAAGGTTAACTCAGACAGATAAAAGAAAACGTAGACTTTCTCAAGAGAGTGAGAATTGGGATCAGGAGAGCCCCTGCACCCAAGAAATCCAAGGAAAATTTCTTAGAGGCAAGGGGTCCAACCCAGAAGTAGAGGCTGAGCTGCTGCTAGACGATGCAGGTTCCTGAGGTCAAATCTTAAAAAACAAAGGGCAGAGGGGTAGTTTCCAGGCCCTATTTCTCCCAGCCAGGTAGCCATCTTGAAAGGGCACCGAAATACCCTTGGAAGGATCAAAGGAGGGTGCTATGAACTTGTATTTATCACCACATTCCGCTCACACGCCAAGTTCAAAGGAAATAGCTCCTGTTATTGTTCAAAGACATTTCAAAGTGGACAACAAGCTTACACACACACACACACACACACACACACACTGATACATTGTGCTTGTTATGCTTGCTTATCTCCACTGCCACTGTTTGTGCAGGCTTAAGCAACTTTGCAGAGGCAGCTACAGGTTAAGCCTCAGGTTTTTGTTTTGGTTTTTTGTTTTTGCAGGCAACTGCCAAAAAGCCCAAACCAAAATAAAATATGTGGTTTGGGGAAATTTACTACTAGAAAATACACACTTACGCTGTTGCCTTAAAAACATGTCTTAAAATCTCCCAGGATAATTCTCCCCTGAGCTCGCTATGGCTTACCACATGCATCAGTCCTGGCCTGCTCCATAGCTGAACTTCTTCAGCTCTTCAAGCTGACTGTGCCTGGAGATACAGGGCTTTTCTGCTGCCTTATCACACACAAGCCTCAAAAGGATTCTGGAAAGAGGGTTATCAGTCTGACTAGAACTTTGCTCCCAAGTGCTCAACATTGTCACTCTCAGAAAATCCAGTTGGGGGTTACCCAAGTACATAGGCCGACCTGGTAGATTCTGAATCCTAGTTTTGACCTGTGTGACCTTGGGTGTGTCACACCTGCTCTCTGAACTTCTTCAGTCAAAAGCGAATGTGGCTACCCAGAACTTTCTTCTGGGATGATTAAAGATGATAGCAGTAAAATCATTCTAAATCAAAGTGGAAAGCCCGACCTAATTATCCCTGTTGTCTTTCTTCCCTGTACAGGAAAGACGGGTCTCTGAGAGCTTGTTACCCATTCATAATAGAGGTGGCAGCAAAAATACCCAGGGGAAGAGTATAGGCAAAGACTATGGGCAGAGCACAAACTTGCAGGGCAAGTGACAAAGGCAGTTTCCAGGAACTACAACTCTCTAGTGGCCTTGTGTGGGGCAAGCTCTTTATTTTATCTTCTACTCTCTTTCCAGAACTATCGTCATAAGAGCCAGTGTTTAAAGATGGCTCCTCTCTGCTCAGTACTCAAAGCTGTTTTTTTATTGGGGAGGGGGTGTTTTTATTTTTGCTTAGAGAATGTGGCACAGGGTCAGGATTTGTATCTGCTTTAAATCTCATGCTATCCCTAAGGGCAATGCCATTGAATTTGCACACTCATTATACATTCAGTACCATGCACAGATAACCAAATGGAACAGGCAAGACATTTTGTTCAGTGACCAATGAGTGAAAGAGTTCTGGGCCTGAGCTTTTCAAGTAGTTATGAAGGGGGTGTGGCATGCACATCATCATTAGAGAAGAGGAGATTTTCAAGAATCAGGTAAGGCCTATTTTCTTTCCATGAACAAATCTGTCATGATATTGGGATTTTTAAAAATTATTGTCATGAGACTACAATAAGTCCAAGGTCACTTGGCATTTCAAGAAAATGTCTAGCCCAGAATGAGCTGGTAAGTTGATGGGAACAGAGGTTATTGGGATTCAGCTGGAACTGTGCATGCTAAAGCATCTTCAACTAAGCAAAGCTGATAGACTGATGAGTGATGGATTAGTAACCTTGGGGCCCTGATGGCGATAAGTGGACCGATGAAGATGAAGACATTGCAGTTTACAGAGGTTAAATGACACTCTCAAAGTCACAGTCCACATTATTTACCTTCTACTATTCTAACAAATTGTTCAAAGTTAATTTATCCAGGCAATATCTATGAAGAACAGCACACATTGTTAGGGGGTTTCCATGGGTTCATAACAGTAGAAAAGAGCAAATATACTGTGACTCCTGCCCTCTGGGAGTTTATATCCAAGGAAAGCTACATAATACATATTAAGCTGAGGAACGATTCATTAACAGCTTCGTTTCCCATTTAAAAATAAGTACTAGAGAGACAACAACAAGTAAAAGTGAGCCGGGAGGTGATGGAACACACCTTTAATCCCAGCAGAGACAGGTGGATCTCTGATTTTGAGGTCAGTGAGTTCCAGGACAGCCAGGACTGCAGAGAACCCCTGTCTAAAAAAAAAAAAGAACAAAGGTAAAGAAAAGAGAAAGGAAGGAAGGAAGGAAGGAAGGAAGGAAGGAAGGAAGGAAGGAAGGAAGGAAGGAAGGAAGGAAGGAAGGAAGGAAGGAAGGAAGGAAGAAAGAGTGGGTTTTCTGATGGGTCAGCAGGAAGCATGGCCAGACATGTGGAGCCTAAGCACATCGCTTCCAAGACTAAACTCTCATAGTGCCAAGGCTGATGAGATGGGACAGAGAGATAACTATACAAATGTGCCAGTGTAGAGTTTGAATTTCATTTAAGTGTGTTGAGAACCTTGGGAGGGTTTGAGGGAAATGAATATGGTCTGCCTAAGAGATGGGGAATGATCTGAAATGAACAAGAATAATAGGAGGGTTGGGGAGATGACTCAGTGCTTAAAGAAATTGCTGTCTAAACATGAGGATTGGATTTGGACCTGATCTTAGCTTCTATTACTGTGACAAAATACCATGAACCAAAGTAACCCAGGAAAGAACGGATTTGTTTCAGCTTACAATTCTCCATCACTGAGGGGAAGCAGAGTAAGAACTCAAGCAGGGCAGGAACTGAAGCAGAGCCATGGAGGGGCGCTGCTTACTGGTTTGCTCCTCATGGCTTGTTCAGTCTGCTTTCTTATAGCACCCAGGACCACCATCTCAGGGATGGCACCACCCACAATGGGCTGGGCCCTCCCACATCAATCACTAACTGAAAAAATTCCTTACAGGCTTGCCTACAACCTGATGTTATGGAGGCATTTTCTCAATTGTTGTTTCCTCTTCTAGTATAACTCTAACTTATGTCAAGTTGACATAAAACTAGCTAGCACAGATCCCTCATACTTCTTTGAAGGTAGAGACAGGAGAATTCCCCAGAAGCTCATGGGCCAGCTAGCCTGGTGTACGCAACAGCAAACAAAATAAGATTCTATTTCAAACAATGGGAAATGTAAGACACCAAAACCCAAGGTTGTCCTCTAACTGTCACATCACTGAGTTTTACATGTGTGCAGGCACTCACACATATCCACAAGCACACCCAACATGCACACAAACACATCATCCACACACACTCACAAACTAGTGTCAAATCACTTGTGGGGTTAATTATTGAAGCTATGGAAAAAGGCTTAATCTTTTTTTTAATGCAAGTGGTTTTGTTCATATTAACTACCTATAACTTCAGAAAACATGAACAGGTAAAGAAAAACAACACCAAATGTTAACGTTTTTATCATAATGCAGAAAAAGGATAAACGTTTAAAAAGACTGACAAATGACACTCAGCGTAGTCAACAATAAAAGTAGAAAGTACATGTACTAAATGGTTGCATCTGATTGATGAGGCTACAGTGATTTTTCTTCTTCTCCCCTCCTCTTCCTCCTCTTCTTCATATGCATATCTTCCAACTTCTCTTTAAAAAAACCTATTTACTTATAAACTTAAATAACATAAGCATAAAATCATAATATCAGTTTAAGAGATGTTTTAGACTTTGGTTTGCATGTTCATAGTGGTGCAAAACAAGCTAGTGATCACTTAAAAAAAGTAGCTAGTTTAATCATGCTGTTTGTTCATTGAGAGGTAATTTAATAGACTTATCCTAGAAAAATAATGCATTATTCAGCTTAATCAATATTCATTTGTTCTTTGCATAATCATATTTGCAAAAGCATTTGTTAACAAATGTGCCTGAAGACTTACAGGGAAAGACCATTCTATAAGTAGACTACATTTTTGAAATAAAATAAAATAAAAACAATGAGTCTACCAACATTAGAGAAATGATTAATTCTAATGTCCTGCAGGTTTTCATTTAAAATACAGTCAGGAGTCTTTTGTATATGTGTTTTCATTGGAAATAGTAATAGATACGCTGTCAAATTAATGAATATCATGCTAATTTGGGAGAAAATTAAATCTGGGTTTTATTGAAAACTTGGCATATTTGCACATGTGGCATTAGCAATTGCTTCATACCCTCAATTAGCTAGAATAGTCAATGCTATGGATATTTGTAATATTTGTTGTTCTATACCTAAGAAATATATATTCTCCCCTCATCTGAGGAGAAGTGAAGAGGGAGGGAGGGTGGGACTGAAAGGGAAGGAGGAAGGAACTTTGATTGAGATGTAACTTTATAAAATAAATTAATAAAAAAAACAAACCAAACAAACAAAATAGATTTTTTTCATTTTAATGCAAATGCTTAGCATTACACAGACACAAGCACTCTTCATAGGCTTTTCAAACATTGTGACTTTAAAATGTCCATATTTTGATAATAAGAAAGTTTTTTATTTGCATTGTTAGGATTTTTCTTTAAAAATCCTTTTTAGCCAGGTACTGGTGGCGCACACCTTTAATCCCAGCAGTCTGGAGACAGAGGCAGGCAGATCTCTGGAAATGGAGGCCAGCCTGAGCTACAGAGTGAGCTCCAGGACAGCTAAAGCTACACAGAGAAACTCTGTATTTAAAAAAAAAAGGATCATTTTTAAGGCCACACATGGTGTTACATGTCTTTAATCTCAACACTCAGGAGGCAGAGGTAAGCTGATCTCTGTGAGTTTAAGGTCAGCCTGATGCACATAAGTCAGATCCAGGATAGGCAGTGATACAAAGTGAAACTTCTCTGAAAAAAACAAAACAATAATTCATTTTTATTGTGATTTTTTTTTCATTATGTGACTAATGTAATTTTTCAGAGCCTGGACTTTGGTGGATAAATGGTTATGGAAAATATAGATTTATTATATATTTTATACATAAACATAATATACATAGCAACCAATTATAGCTCTTTTCAGCTGAATTGAAAACTGACAAGAAAATATAGCTTTGAGCAGAGCATCAGGAAAGCTAATACAAACACTAAACAGAACAAAACTACAGCTTTTTAACCTCCACGTGGGAGAACTAACATGGAAGAATGTACCAAGGAACTTCTCAGGCTGGAACTTACACATTTTTTATTATTTGAAAAGTATCTAAAGCCTTAACATTTTTTATTATTTCAAAATAACTATATGAATATGCTTAGTATTAATATTATATGCCATATAGTTACACAACTGTAATCCGTGAGTTCAGGAGGCAGAGGCAGGAGGATTGCTCAAGTTCTTCTTACAACTGGCCAACTCTGTATCTAAGGTTAAGCCCCAGTGTCTCCACGGATTTTCCTGGCCTAGGTTCCCTGGGGTCCTCAGAACCCGTGGCCCAGTTTGTGGATTCTTCCCTGGTGTCCTCAACACCAGATTCAGCGGGTTTCTTCTCTGGGCCTGAGGGTTTGGAGGCAGCAGCTTCCTCCACTTCCCCAAGCACAGCCACAGCTGCAGCCACTGCACTGGCCTACTACAGGGACACTGAGGCCTACAGACACTACCCAGTCTTCCAGGTCTACCCACTGCTCAACTGTATGGAGGGAATCCCAGGGGGCTCGCCTTATGCTGGTTGGCCCTACAGCAAGACAGGGCTCTACCCTGCCTCGACTGTGTGCTCCAGCCATGAGGATGCCCCTCCCCAGGCCCTAGAAGACCCAGATGGGAAGAGCAGCACCAGCTTCTTAGAAACTTTAAAGACAGAGCGACTGAGTCCAGACCTCCTGACCCTGGGGACTGCACTGCCTGTATCTCTCCCTGTCAGCAGCAGTGCTTATGGGGGACCTGACTTTCCCAGTCCTTTCTTCTCGCCTACCGGCACCCCTCTCAGTTCAGCGGCCTACACTTCCCCCAAATTTCATGGAGGCCTACCACTGGCCCCGTGTGAGGCCAGAGAGTGTGTGAACTGTGGAGCAACAGCTACTCCACTGTGGCGGAGGGATAGGACAGGTCACTACCTGTGCAATGCCTGTGGCCTATATCACAAGATGAACGGCCAGAACCGGCTTCTCATTCGGCCCAAGAAGCGACTGATTGTCAGCAAACGGGCAGGCACTCAGTGCACTAACTGTCAAACAACCACCACAACACTGTGGCGGAGAAACGCCAGTGGAGATCCGGTGTGCAATGCCTGTGGCCTCTACTACAAACTTCACCAGGTGAACCGGCCACTGACCATGCGGAAGGATGGAATTCAGACTAGGAACCGCAAGGCATCTGGGAAAGGAAAGAAGAAGCGGGGGTCAAGTCTGGCAGGAGCACCTGAAGCGTCGGCTGGTGGCTTCATGGTGGTAGCTGGGGGCAGTGGCAGTGGGAATTGTGGGGAGGTGGCCTCCAGCTTGACACTGGGCTCTGCAGGTACTGCCCATCTCTACCAGGGCCTGGGACCTGTGGTGCTGTCAGGGCCTGTCAGCCATCTTATGCCTTTCCCTGGACCTCTGCTGGGATCGACTACAGCCTCGTTCCCCACAGGTCCTGTGCCTCCTACCACCAGTACCACTGTGGTAGCTCTGCTCAGCTCTTGAAGGTCCACAAAATGGCCTTGTGGCAGACAAAGTGTCCCTCCCACCCCCCCTCCCTTTTTTTGAGATGGGATCTTTTATAGCCCAGGCAGACCATGAGCTCAAGTGACCCCAAATTTCTGATTCTCCTGCCTCTACCTCCCAAGTACTGAGTTGTAGTAATGTATTGCCATACCTGACATTTTGGGTCTGTTTTGAGACATAGTCACACTATGTAGCCTCGGCAGGCTTTGAATTTCCTATGTAGTCCAGGCTAACTTTAAACTTGAGATCCCCCTGCCTCAGTTCCTGAGTGTTGAGATTACAGGCATCTGCTACTATGCCTGTTTCACACTCCTCTTAGAGCCATCATTCTCTACAACCCAACCCTCTGGGCCCCAGACATCTCCTTGCCTGTACCTTCAAACATTTTGTAAAAACAAAACCACCAAAGACCTGAAACTGGAGCCATGAGTCTGTGTTTGGCTAAATAAATGTCAGTGTCAAGTGGAGTAAAAAAATATATATATATTATATGCCATAAACGGGAAAAGATAAAAAAGAAACAACGTAAATAAAACTCTAAGCTCAGACACGGGTCTAATATCTAGAATATGTATTAAAAACTGCAAAAATTATCCCTCTCAATTTTCTAATCAATAAGCAGGGTAATGAACTGAACAGACAGCTCTCAGAAAAGAAATACAAATGACTAATAAACACTTTAAAGATCTTCAACATCCTGAGCCATCAGGGAAATGCAAATTAAAACTAGTTTGAGATTCCATCTCACCCCAGCCAGAATAGCTGTCACCAAGAAAATAAATGACAACAAATGCTGGCATGGATGTGGGGAAAGAGGAACACTTTATTCACTGCTGGTGGGGTGTAAGCTATCGCAGCTGCTATGGAAATCAGTGTGGAGATTTCTAAAAAAAAAAAAAAAAAAAACCTCAATAAAAAACTACACTATAATCCAGATGTAACACTCCTGGGTATGTGTCCAGAGGATTTAAAACCCCATCATGGAAAATACCTGCACATCCATGTTCATTGCCACTCTATTTACAATAACAAGAAAGAGAAACCAGCTTAGATGTCCATCAACAACCAATAGAAAGGAAAATGGATGTGTACACAATAGATTTTAATTGGATATAAAGGAAAACTAAATCATGCAAGTTGCAAGAAAATGAATGGAACTGGAAACTAAATGAAGTGAAGAAACCAGACTCTGAAAAACAAATAACCGTGTTTTTTTTCTTCTTCTATGCAGATTCCAGGATTTTATATATATGGGGTTTACAATTATAAAGCAGAAAGGGGGGACCATGAAAGGGCATGAAAACTCTTAAGCAGGGAGCAGGAAGGGCAGGTATCAATACATATGACATAAACGTGGAATAGGTGCTATTGGAGGAAAAAGAGGTTAAGTTGGGAAAGTAGATGGAAGATTGGAGTGCTATGTGATCTTATTCTTCGGTAGAATCTAAAAGAGTTGATCTCATAGACATTGAAAGTGTAATAGTGGCTATCCGAGACTTGTAAGTAAGGGGATGAGTAATATATATATATATATATATATATATATATATATATTCCAAAATAGCCAGAGGAGAGGTTCTTGAACATTCTCCCTACAAATAACTGATCAATGTCTGAAACAATGGTACACTAATTACCCTTGTTTGATTGTTGCACAGTACATATAAAAACATCATTCTGGAGCCCCCAAACACATATAGTTATTTTGTGACTTTAAAGAAACTTAAAATAATGTTTTAAAAAGAAGGAATTTTTTTCAGAGTTGCCTTTGCTGCTTCTTTCCCAAATACAAGTGGTTGCAAATACAATTCATCAGGTGGAACATACCCATAAAAATAGCAACTTTTGGAAGGAATTAGCCTTCAGTCAGCATATCATGTGTTGGCTATGCAGAAAGACAAAGTATCTTCTGTCTGAATTTAAAAGTTCATTGAACAAACATTGCTAATACTGCTTACCTTAAGCAGAGTGATTAAATGAATAAATAATTAAAAGGTTTCCTATATGATAAGCACCCTTACAGCAGGGCAGCTAATTGCTTTGTGTTTTCAAAGGAAATATTTATCTAGAGAGAGGTGAGCAGAATAATTTAAAGACTGAGGAAACACATGTGGAAAACATTCAGATGTAATCAGATGTCTTTCTAATCCTTTAATATAAAAGTAGAATTTGTCTTAGAATGTGGTTTTAGAAACCTTTGTCACTTTTTTTAATTAAAAAAAAAACACCCAGGTTTTTCACATTCTAAAATGATTTGTATCACTTCTTAGTAGCCAGAGTCATGGAAGCAGTTATAAGTTTACAGCAGAGGTTGATGAGAGAAATATGCTTTAATTTACAAATGCTGACGTCAGAGCCAACATTTCTGGAAGACATCCATTCTAGAAAGGCAAACACATCTGTGCCTGCGGTGGCTGAGTCCCAACAGTTTGGGCTTCTCTCCAAAGACAGCTAGGGGGCCATGTCTGTTCACTACAGTCAATGCCAGATCAATTTTTTTTTTTTTTTTTGGTCAATTGGCAGAGTGGCAATGATTTCTCAAAGCCCAAAAATTGTATTCAAATTTAAATGGAGATACAAACTTCCATTAATGCATCTAAGAAGAATATTCTTAATTCTGCATCAAACTTCCAGAGCTTTTCAGTCAATGACTCTAACGGTACAGATGATCTCAAGAGTCTGCATTTTTCCCCTCCAGCATGGGAGGACTTTATTTGAATAGCCTTCCAGATCAGACAGTTAAGAGCCACTAGCTGAGACAATAGTTTACAACCTGACTCCCAAGTCCTAGCCTGGTGACCCTTTCTTGCTAGATATGCGGGTATGCAAGCCTAATTTATAGATGCCAATTAATCAAGACACATCTGTCAGTATGGAAATCTCTCCTTTTCTCCCACTGTCCCTCTCCCCACCCTTCCCCCTTCAACAGGGAGGGGTCTTGTGGTGGAACATGCCAGGTCAGCCCTTATTCAAGGAGATCTCTCCCAGTTTTGGGGAAATTGGATTGAGTGGGGGATGTGGAAAGGGTCATCTCAGAGAAAAACATTTTCATAGGCCCCAGTGTTAGTTACTCAGGTGGCAGAAAACTCACCTAACACTCCATCTGTGGGCTCCTGAGAGCCCCAGCTGAAAAAACGAACAAATCAAACCTAACTGTCCTTACAGGATGGGAGAAAGAAACCACAAACAGCAACAAAGCAAAGCGCTCACTCACAAATCCAAGGAGAACCTAGTTTTGTAAATGACTCCACTGAGGAAAGGACCTTTCTGTCACCTCTGTCCTGTCAGAGGAGTCAGAATTTTTCACTTTTTGAAAATAATTTTTAATTTGTCATGCAATATACTTTCATCATAGTCTTTCCTCTCACCCCTTTCAGCTTTAGGCATGTGTGTTTCATTCAGAGTAACCACAGAGGTTAAGTAGCTAGTAAAGGACCCGTGTGTGTGTGTGTGGGGGGGGGGGGGGGCATATCTTCCAAGGAAGGGGAAATAGAATATAGTGGAATATTGTGTTATAAAAGAACAAAGGGGCAACTACAATAGGAGGGTTAAGTAGAGGAGGGTCAGGTAGAGGAGGGACTACGGGGAGGGACTGTGGGAGGACTATGGGGAAGGACTATGGGGAGGGACTATGGGGAGGGACAATGGGAAGGGACTATGGGGATGAGTAACTAGCACTAGAGGCCTTTTGAAAAAGCTATGCAGAAACCTTACTACTGCAGAAGCTTCCTAATATATATACATATAAAAAATGAGTTCAAATGAAGTTACCATACAATGAGGGAGGCAATACAGCAACTAAACATCATATGCTACCGAATAAAACCTCCATGCCATGAATTAATTACATCTGTTTTAGTAGTTGGCCAAAGGGGTCCCATAGACTTCTCCCCAAGCAAAACACTGCAAACTGTTGCCAATGCTATTGGTTAATTTTTACTTTAAAGAAGTTTCTTGCCAACCTGAAAAACTACCATGCTATGGTTACAACTACATTTGTGAAATGCAAATTTTTCAGATGAATTACTCCGAGTGATTTAGCAAGGGCCACAGTCAGGCCATCTTCCACAAAAGCAGTCTCCCTCTCTACCTGGTCTTGGTGGAAGCCTTCATTCAGAAAATTTGGTATTTCCTGTTATCCACTCCCACCAATATGGAAATAACATTCTTTGATTTATGCATTTTTGCATCTGTATGTCTATAATAGAGTTGCACTTAAGTTTAGCTGGAGGAATGATTTCTTAAAATACAGAGTAATATGAAGTTTTATATAGCTTCATATTAGAAGTTTTATATAGCTTCATATTACTGTTCATTTTTACTATACAGTGTATAGCTAAACAATGCTGTTCTTAATTTTACAGCTTATTCATCCTACAGAATCTGCCTTTAAACTGCTATCAATCTACTAGACAAATATACCTGTATTCAAATTAAGGCATTCATTGTAAAACTCATTTTACTAGGAAACTGTCCAAAAAATACAAAACACAGAAAACGTTTGATTCCCCTGGCCCATTGACTCACCATTGCAGTTTAAATGCCAATTAGGATTTTCTGGGTCCTCTTTGTCTATCCAATCTGTTTTGAGGTGCATTGTAGTAAATATTAGAGTCATGTCATTTCATCTCTTGTACCTCAGAAACTGCTTTAAAAGATATAGATAGAGCTTGGAGCAATGGCTCAGTGGGAAAAGTATTTGTTGTGCAAGACTGTGGACTGGAGTCTGAATCCTCAGTACCCGTATAAAAAGCTGGACAGGGATGTCTGTAATCCTGGCACTGGGAAGCAGAGACACAAGGATCCCATAGCTTGCCTGGCCAACCACTCTGCCAGAATCCATCATCTCTACGCTCAGTGAGAGGTCCTGTTTCAGAAAATAATGTAGAAGGAGATAGACGAAGACACTTGACACCAGCTTTGGTAAGACACGGATACTTTTAGATGACCAAAATGTCATCTTTGTTGCTAATAGAATTAACCCTTTGTCATTACATAATATTCAGTACACATTCACATTGAGCTGATTTTTTTTTTTCAAAAACCCAGACCAACTGGGGCTTGTGAGGTGGCTCAGCAGGTAAAGGCGTTTCCCATACAAGCCTGGCAGTCTGAGTTTGGTCCTGAAAGCCTTGCAAAGATGGAAGGAGAGAACTGGCTCCACAAAAGTTGTCCTCTAGCCTCCAGACACCTGTCATGACATCCATCCCCACCCCATTTCTCACATATCTGAATGATAATAATAGAAAGAAAAGAAGACCTTAAAAGCCCATCCTACTCAGAGCCACCATTTCTCTATAGGAACAAGCTTTTGGCACACTTTTTACACAGAACAACCCTCTAATTCTACATCCTAAGGGCCACACACAGAGGGTGGTGCTATTCACTGTTGGCTGAATCTGGCCTTTCTCTTGTTCTAGGAAAGAAATCAAATGTGACACAAGGAAAAGTGCTTTCTCCAATGCAGCTCCCAGCATGGAAGCTGGTTTGAAGACTGCTCTTGATGTCTGTGGCCTCCACCCAGGTGTGGCCATGCATCTACTGAATATTGAAGGCATGCTGAAGACCTCTTGTCTGTGTTTGGTCTCACCACCTGTGCAGTTACACTTAAGGGAGGCATGGAATTATTTGAACAATTAAGGAATTGACTAACCTAAATGGAGTGGTTTTGTTTTCTCCTTTCTCATTTGTTGCAGCTATAAAAGATTAAGTGCGTGCATTTTCCCTCCCTCCCAGAGGTGCAAAAGCTCAACCACATGCCAGCTAACTGTTCTCTCCTATGCTTAATTGATGTTTTGCACTCACAGCCTTCGAAAGTAATCTTTTCCATGCCCAGTGTTAGTTGTAATGAGATATATTATGCTGACAGCTTGAGCTCTAGCAAAGGTATGGAACTCAGCATGTAAATAATTGTGTCTGCAATTTAAAAATTCGATATAAACGGTGCACTGCTCAGAGTAAAGGCCATGCTTGCCTCCACTTGGCCAGCTGTGCCCAAAGGTGCAGCACAGCCACTGTTTGGCCCCAGCAGCCTTTACTCAGACATGGATAAACTGGGCCCACTCTGTTAGTGCCTGGCACATCACATGCCCAATGAGGGGCAAGTGGGGATTAGGCAACAAATGTTTGTGGAGTGAATGAATGATTATACAAAGAAATCAATCTTCACACAATGAAACTTTATTTCTGAACATCAAAAGAAAGGAATGAAATCAGACAGTCCCAGACAAGCCCACAGGAGGCTCTATCCCGTACAGTGACCAGAGGCTATTGGCTGACTCACACTGGCTAGCCACAGGGTGCAAATGAAATCCTTCATTTTCAAATGAGTATTTAATGTGTTTTTTCTCAAAAGATCTGGTCATCTTCCTAACACTGACTAATTAGTATTTTTAATTCTAGATAAGAAAGGGGAAAAAAGGAGTCATAGTGGAAAAAAATTTGTTAAAACCACAATGTATTAGTGAAAAATATGGGAAAAATCAAATATGAAAACAATTTAACTTAACCTGAATTGTTCCTAGCCTCAAGATTTAGGTAAGAGCTCTAATGACATGTTCACCCTATGACCTCGTACTTCATTTATGAGACTCTATCCCATAGAAATAATCCAAAAGAAAAAAATGTAATTTGATGGGACTATTTATAATAAGGCCATTTATAATAGGGGAAACTTGGAAATAACCCAAATGCCCAACAGTAAGGAGGCTGGCTAAGCCAAGAATATCGTATCAGTTATGCAGTTAGGCGAGCAGGTGGCTTGTTTCAATATGTGGAAATGTCTGTATGAAATGATGTTAATTGGGAAGAGCAGAGCACAAAGCATCATGTGCTCAGCGATCACAACTCTTTGAAAACATACCTGCTACTTTGAAAAAGGTCAGAACTGTAGTCAGGATTGGTGTAAACAGGCTTGTAGGTTTACAGAATTCATTTTCTGCATTTTGGCCTATGGTTTAAGTGTTTGATGAATAGAAAAGAGGGAAGGAAGGAAGGATGGGAGGGAGGGAGGGAGGGACAGAAGGGGAGGGGAGGAGGAAAGGGACAGAGGGATAAAAGAAGAGGGAAACCACTCTCTGAGAGCCTGGGCTGCCACTTATCATTCACAGAATATTATAGATTAAACAAAGAAGTACAAGAGGAAAACCAGAATGATGCAAGAACATCCACATGGCAGTCTATATGCCCGATACCAAGTCAAACTTCATTTGGAACAAGATCCTTTCTGAATGCCTTGTAGCGCTGGATAGATGATTAGAAGCCGTAATAGCTGAGATGTGCTCAGACTCCTACAGAGAAAGACAACTTCTGGGGGCCAGCAATGTTTACTTCTCAGCAAACCACTTTTCATGTACTGATGTCACTATGTAGGGGAAAATCAATGTGAATGGAGTTTGTCATCAACCAGCAGAAAACTGCATGTCCAAAGGTTTCGATTGATTTCTGTACATGTATAGCACACCCTCTGGACTCTGTGGTTTAAATTAATCACTAATGAAAGCTAGAAAACATTCGCATTTGGAGCGTGGCTCCTGTAACTAAAACTGGGAAGGCAGTTAAAAGAAGTAAATACAAATATTTCCCAAGGATTTAGCCCTAAGGTTCACTGTAGGATATCTTCAAAGTTTTTTGCTCCCTTTTTGTCCATATTAAAATTTGCCATCATTATCATTGATTTTAATATCTCAGTGCTTCCTGCAAATGTAATTATAGTTATAAGGTGAAATTAGAATGTGTTTTGTATAAAAGACATGTCCGTGTCTATTGGCACATTTAAATATTATTGAACTGAATTGAAGAAGTCCGCTTAAAATTATTTTAGGTATAAACACATCCAGTATCAGCATACAAGTGATGAAGAAGCCAAAGGTAATGAGAGACAGCTGAAAGGTGTTTCATCTCAAAGTTTTTCATTTATTCCACCATTTCATTGCTGCAAAGTGACATCAAAATGGTAGCTTCCTGGACTGCATTGCTGTGAATGGGATATATGGAAAATAGGCGTCCTCTCAGAGGCACTTTGTGTGCCACCTCTGCCTTGACAGCAGGGCATTCATGCCACACACCTGACTCTCTGACTCTTATGCTGATAGTCAGATTGCAAAATAAAGACTCCATATTTTCTCAACAAAAAAAGATTTACCAGTTTAGAGAGTATATCCTTTCACTTTGTGTCTCCCTCTCTCTGCTCCCCATCCTGAGGAACAGAAAAAAAAATCTAATAACAGAAATGGAGCGCTGGAAGGAAACCAAACACTTGGATTGCATTTATGAACATGAGCAGTATTTAAGAAGTGACTGGGCCCTGTTTTTACCTTCAGCTAGTACTGCAGGTGGTGCAGTTTTCTCTTCACTCTTGAACAAGTAAGGGGTCTATATACTTTATGGCTATTTTAAAGGGGGGAGTAAGGAAATAGATACACATTGTACTCCTGTGTTTAAACAAAACACTGGTTTTTACCCCTGTCTCTTTCTCTCCTCCCATACTCTCAGATCCAAAGGAAGTTTTTTTTTGGTTTTGTTTGCTTGTTTTTCATCTTTACCCTCTCATGTGCAGATTGTGTGTGTTCTGTGCGTGATAGGTACATTACCTTCAGTTTACAATGAAGGTCATTCCTGATCTACTTCCACTGGTAGAATTCTAACCAGACAGAGTATGTGAAAGTAAGCTGAAAAAAAAGGAAGACTATAAACACTGAGGATGATTGTTATCACCATCTTGTCCTTTGAGATGTAGATATAGGTGCTCAAATCCTTAATTTCCCAATATGGGCAGTGTCAGCTTAAAAGACAAATGCTTCTGTAAGGAATTTAACCAAAGTCCTTGTAAGACTGTTCTAATTGGTCACTAATATCTGGTTTACTTCTGCAGAGCTGAGGCACAAATGATGATCAAGGGAATCCCCAAACCAGCATATGTAAAAAGGAGGGATGGGCAACAGTCTGGAGAGAAATAGGAAATGAATTGTTTCTTCACAAGCTCCTTCTAGAAAAGCATGCTTGGCAGAAAAGATAAAAGCTTGGGCAATTTTTTTTTGCAAAAAAGCAAATATGAACTTTTGTTCTAAATACTGTTTATTTTTCAAAAAGTGCTTGGGTGACTCATCACCCAAGATTTGTAACTAAGACCATACACTTAAAGCATATATGCTCCTGAGTTGCTAAGAAATATCAGCTGTATGGATTCATTTACAGTCAAAAAGAAATGTGATGTGTGACCCAAATACACCACTCTTTGTATGTGCACAAAGACCTCAATGCCTACTCCACAGATACCAATTCAGCCATGTTCATGGCTGTTCTTCACAATAGCCAAAAAGTGGAAACATCTGAGAGGTCCATCAGCTGATGAGTACATAATGAAACTGTGGCACATACACACTGTGGCATACTATTCAGCTGTAAAGAAAAGTGACATCATGGACTTTGCAGGTAAATGGGGGAACCAGAAAAGACCAGATTGAGTGTGTTGGCACAGACCCACAAGGACAAATTTCCCAAGTTCTCTCTTATGGGAGGCTCCTAGCTCCAAATGTTCAGATGTATATGCATATCCTGGAGTAACTGCAGAAACCAGGAAAGTAAAAAAAGGACCCATTGCCTGAGTGGAGGGGTGGTAGGGAAGCAGAAGAGACTGGAATAGTGGAGCACGAGTGATCTGATTGGGGAAATGGGTTAAATGGGAGCACTCTAATTAGGGAGAGGAGAGAAAGGTAACTGCAGAAAAAGGAGGCAGGAAAGTAAGGGTGTCTGAGAAAGCCATAATCACACTATAACTATCCACCTAAAAATACCAATAATAAAAGTAAGTCAGTGTATGCATATACTTACATTGTAAAAGTATGTCAGTGTAAACATATACATATATTGTTTAAACAAAATCTTCCCTTCTGATGACAATGGCCCCTAGAAAAGCCAAAGACCATCTAATGGGGAAAAAAGCACCAGACATGAGGAAGGCCCTTCTCAGTTGTTGTTCAGTGTTATTAAAGAGACTCTGAAAACACTATAGGCCAGTGGTACTCAACCTGTGCATTGCAACCTGTTTATGACTCAAATGACCCTTTCACAGGGATTGCCTAAGACCATTGGAAAACACAGATATTTACATTATGATTCATAACAGTAGCAAAATTACAGTTATGAAGTAGCAAAGAAAATAATTATATGGTTGGGTGATCTGAAAGCTGCTTGTATTCTATTGCTAGATCTGGTTGCCTCCCAAATGAGTATATTGTCACATATACCTGTCTTTTTTGCAAAAGCCTTGCTCTACCTAATTTAAAGTTGATTGGTCAAACAAAGTGTCGACAGCCTAGATTGGGTACAAGAGAGGTAGGTGAGGAGGAGGTTCATGGGTTTTTGGGAGAGGAGAGAAGCAGGAAGAGGAAAGAGAAAGAAGTGGGAGAAGGCCAGACACCATGGGTCAATGGAAGATCATATCTCCACATGGCCTGGAACATCTACATAGCACGGAGAATAACAGCTCAGCGGATGTGTGTATATATATATATATATATATATATATATTATATGGGGTCATATTTGGGGAATAGAATTAAAAGATAGCTTAGATGAGCCAAGATTGCACAATCCAGGCTAAGGCTTGTTAAAATCCATGGAGTGTCTGTGTGTGATTATTTATAATGGTGGATTAAGGATTAACACCAGGGACCAATTAACTAGTATAAATACTGGTAATTATTAATAATTTAACAGTTGAAGTCACCACAACATGAGGAACTGTATTAAAGGGTTTCAGCAGTAGGAAAGTAGAGACCCACTGTTATAGGCTATTGCTGGTACAATTGCCTCCCAAGCATGGAAGGTAAGTCTCTATTCCTGAAAGCACATAGGGTCCAGAGCCCTCTAATTTGTAGCTATGTGAATGCCCCCTCCTTGAGGGCTATCTTTCATGGTACCAGAAGACAGTACACAAGTTTGAAAAGTAAAGAAGTAATCAAGAGTCCAATCCACCTATGATACCTGTGGACCATAACAATGGCCAGCCTGGCACAATAACACTAATTTCACACATACCTTGGCAAGTAACCAATAGCTCCTTAATTGTACTTAAGACTTCATGATTGCATAGCAAGCACTCCTAAGTGATGAGCACCCATCTCTCCAGGACTGTCACTGCTTATTCTGAGAGAACTATGTGTGAATTAATCTATTTAATTTTCACAGCCCCGTTAAAGGAAATACTATTATTATCCCCATTTTTCAGATGAGTAAACAGACCTATAGAGATTAAATGACTTGTCCAACTATACAGGTAGTGAGTGCAAGAACCAGGTTGCAAATGTAGACAATCTGAGTTTATAGAAGATATACATACATGGGCTAGTAGTAATGCATGTACTGTGCCGGATTTCAAATACTTTAACCTTGGAAACCTCAAATATATTTGCTAAATACATTTGCCTTTTTAACAATTCATTCAAAGAGTAGATGTAATTCATGAGATGCACCCAATTTACAATGCCTTGGTTTTTAAGTTTCTTACATTTTGAGAGGAATGAAATATTTTGCTTTGTACAAATGTCCTAGTTAGTTTTTTTCCAACTTGATGCAAGCTACAGTCATTTGGGAAGAAGGAACTGCAACTGAGAAAATGTCCCCACCAAATTGGCCTGTAGGAAGGATTGCTACAGGAGGACAGAGCCTACTGGAGTTGTTGCCACCACAGTTCAGATTTCCTGGTAGTATAAGAAAGTGATCTGAGTTGGTAATTGGCATTTCCTAATGGCCTCTGCTACATTTTCAGCCTCCAAGTTCCTGCCCTGACTTCCTGCCCTGACTTCTCTCAGTTGTGGAGTGTGACCCAAGAGTTGTAAGCTGAAATAAACCCTTTCCTCCCCAAGTTGCTTTTGTGTTTTATCACAGCCATAGAAATTCTAAGACACATACTGAGTTCATCAAACTGTAGTCTCATAGAAACTATTTAATAGTTAATAAAAATTTGGTCCTTCCCTATAGTAGACTATCCCAAGAAACAAATTCAAAATTAGCCAAATCTAAGTATTATCTAACTCTAGCACATTTGAATTCTGTTCAACACTTCTAGCTAAGTCTCCAGGAATTTGTACATCTAACATCTATTGGTTAGTGAAATCATGAGACAATGGATATATTTATTTACTATTGATATGGGGTTGGAATTAATATATCCTAGCCGGCCATGGTAGCATACACTTGTAATTATAATATTTGGGAAGTTGAGGCAAGAGGATTATAAATTATAAATCAAGGCCAACCTGGTTTACAGAATGAATTCTAGGACAACATGGGCTACAAAGTGAGACACACACCCTCATTCATCTCAAGAAAAAAAATAAATGAATAAATGGGATATTCTTTCTAGAGGCCATATGGGAAATAATTATGGAGATCCTTAAATGTAAGTGTGCATGCTGATCTAGCAACTCTGTTCTAAGTATTTATTTAAAGGAAATCATTTTAAATTTATGAACAGATGTCTTCACAAGGACGTTTATAACAGTTTTGCTTGAAGTAGTGAAAAGTGGAAATAACCTACACAGACGGTGATAGAAAACTGTTTACGGAATTGATGAGCCATTTATATGGTGAGATCTCATGGAGTTATGGGAAATGTCGATTCAGTCTATTTCGTGTATGTAGTACTATACTGCTTTTCAAAACTCATCCATGAGTTTTCAAGCATTTGTTATCACAGATAAAAGTTCCATTTCATTGTTGCAATAGTGTTTAATCCTTGTTTAGTAGGATCAGACAGACTTTGCAAAATTTTTGCTTTCCCTGGATATTATGACAGAGGGAATATCAGTACTTTAGAGGCATTGGCTAGTCAATCCTTTTCATGTATAAAGTTAACTGACTGAAGAACATGTTAGAAGCTGAGCTGGAAATCATAGCACCAGGGTAGGTGGTAAGACTGAGGGAGGATGATCATGACTTCAGGACATGGGATACATAGCAAGAACCTATCTCAAAAAGCAAACAACTATAAGATAAAAGATAATGGCCTTGAACTCACTACATAGTCTAGGATGATCTTGAACTTCTGATTGTCAGATAAAGTGCTGAGTGATGGCCTTATAGGTGTGCACCACTATGCTTAGTTTATAAGGTGCTGAGGATCAAGCCCAGGCCTTCATACATTCGAGGCAAACACTCTATCAAAGGTGACACATCCCAGTTGCTTTGGTTTGCCTTTATGTATTTAAGATATTATCCATGATAGGCATAAATTTTAGTGAGTTTGTAATGAAAAGTCTCTCTAAAACTAAGGAAAACATAGATGAGTGCAAAAGAAGGGTCTGAACTCCCTTACATGCCCATCTTCTTCTTTTTTTTTTTTTACTGTTTATATATTACTTCAATTTACATCTCCATCACAGTCCACTCCCTCCACCACCCCCAGGCCCAGCCTCCTATGCTCTTACCCTCTCCCAACCTCTCCCATCTATCCTGCTCCTCCATTGTGGGGTGCCCTACATAGCCCCCCTCAGTTCAGCAGCCATATGAGGGCTAAGAGCTTCCTCTTGCACTGGGAGTCTACATGGCAACTCCACTAGGGCAAAGTGTCTCATTAATAGATAACAAAGTCTATGTTCCCGATCCTTTCAGTATGTTGGTTGTAGGATAATTATCCTGTACTACATGGCTAAAATCCAGTTATAAGCGAATAGAAGCCATGTGCATCTTTCTGAGTCTGGGCTAGCTCACTCAGGATGAGCTTCTCTAGTTCCATCCATTTGGTTGCAAATTGCATGATTTCCTTGTTTCTGATGGCTGAGTAGTATTCTATTGTGTAAATGTACATCCTTTGGTTTGGGGACATCTGGGTTGTCTACAGTTTTTAAGCACAGAATTTTTGCTGTGAAAAGAAAGGTAATTACAACTTGTTCTTGAAATGGAAACTAAATGGCTAAGAGATGGAGAAAATGGATTAATTTTTTTTTTGGTATAGCTGGATTTTTTTATTATTTTTTTATTTCTTCAAGTTACATCCCAATCACAATCCCCTCCCTACTCCCCCTTCTGGTCCCACCCTCCCACCCTCTTCCCCCTCATCCCCCCATCTGCTTCCTTTTTTTTTTTTTAAGTTTGAGGTATATCCTTTTTCCCCCAACAGCTCCCCCTTTCAGCCCAAGAAATGGCTCTTTCTCTTATAACAACAAATACAATGCAAAACAACAAAAATAATTAGGCCACAATTATGAGAATTATAAGGCTTAGCATACATTCCTAATGTCCAGTCCATATATATTTGCCAACTAACTTTAACATTCTACTGTGCAACCACCTCTATGAGTTTAAAGATCTATATGCAACTCAGCTTCCATACTAACTTGCATCACCATCTTAAAAACATCTTCTTAGATCCAGAACACCCTCTAAATTCTTCAACAACTCAAAATTTAACTATGGGACTATAGCTATCTAGTCTTCAAACACATCAGAGACCTGAGAAGGATAAATATATCTGATTATACAGGAAGTGCAGGGCCAGAAGTTTCCAAAACTAAGAAATGACATACAACTGGCTGCCTGGACAGTTCCCAATTTCTCTCCATACATTAGAGCATCAATCTTCAGCCGTTTGGTCCCATTTCTCTGACACACATTAATTGTAAAGCAGGAATTATGAAGAACTTACCTACCCTGTCTTGGCAGAGCTAGGCCAAGGTCAACTTACCTGTTTCCAAGTTTTGTCCTTTTTGGACAGCAGTCTGTCTACAGTTGAAGCAAGGGATTTTTCTTGCCAAGTGACAGGCTTGCCACTCATTCAACCATCTCCAATTGGAGATTCTTTGATGCTCATTTTCTACTTGGAGTAGAATAGGTGGTACTGTCAGAAGCTGACATGTCTCAATATCATCAAAGAAGACAAGTAGCCCAGATGATCCAGCTTCACAGACTTCCTCAATAGCTGTTTTGTCAAAAATATACAACCACAACAACTCAAAATTGCTAAGATTGTTCAGCCCCACAGACTGTTTCAGCCAGAACTTCAGTAAAGCCCTGAAGTTCATCTTCTGTCTACAAACTTCTTAGGACATTTAAATAGCTGAGCACGAAAGGACTGAACATCAAATGATTCTATTAAAGTACTTAACCATTTTTCCATTATTTGGGCCCCAAAAAGGTTTACTACATCCCAATCCAGCAGGAAGTAATTTTAAGAGAGCGACATCCCATTTCCAGGAGGCGAGGTGAATGATTTTTCCCCCCTTTTGGTCATTTGATGGGTTATAGGTACTTTTTATTTAGGGATAGAGATTACAAGTTGTTAAATGGTCTTGTTAAATAGTTTTTTTGTGAGGTTAGACCCAGGGATTTCCCTTTTTCTTTTCTGTGTCCTTCTTTCTCTCCTATGTAGGGGTGAAAAGACTTGAGAAAAAAATGGGATATAGACATAATAGGACTGATAAAGAAAAAGGGACAGGCCGGGCGGTGGTGGCGCATGCCTTTAATCCCAGCACTTGGGAGGTAGAGGCAAGCGGATCTCTGTGAGTTCGAGGCCAGCCTGGTCCACAAAGTGAGTCCAGGACAGCCAGAGCTGTTACACAAAGAAACCCTGTCTCGAAAAACCAAAAAAAAAAAAAAGAAAAAGGGACAGATTATTGAATATGCTCTTATATCTTCATATATTGATACAAAATTAAGATTATATTTGACTATATCGGTATTGATCTTTGTATATTGATACAAAATTAAGGTTGACTCTTTTTAAGGTATTGTACCTCGGTAATGCTTAAAAATGAAATGTGAAGTTTTGGCCTTTTGCTATCAACTGTCATAAACTGTTTAGGATAATTAAGAAAAGCAAACTAATAGTCATGCAAGCCTGTCATTGTGTTAGGTACTATGACAGTCTATCACAGTTATTTTCTAAGTTAATCAGAAATCAAGTTGCTAAGAGACAAGCAACATTTGCGTATCCAAATATAAGGAAATAGGTAGGTGGTCTTCAAAAACCTCAAAAGATCTGTAGAATATGGCATTCAAAGATGTTCTCTTAACTCAAGATTTTTTGATATCGGGATTAATTTTTTTTAAAAAAATGGAAGTGGTGCGCTTTGTTTTTCACCTAAATAACATTTCATATGACATCCTACTCTCTTATGTGTTGGTATCTAAAATCAGGAAGCTGAAATTGAAGGATCATGAGTGGGTTTATCAGTTTTCCTTGAACATTTAGATTTAGATTGTGCACTCTTAGTTGGCAAGTCTTTCCATCTCATGGCAGCCCCCACCCCACCATCAGATGGACCTGCTTGCTGGATGGGTCTCACACCACAGATCTAGAGATGACAAGGCAAGGCAGAAAACAACACGTACGAATATATGTCTCTGTGAAAATCTACCGTGATATTGAGAGGACTTCATGAAATTATTTAAAACCAAAATGACAAATAATAATTCTTAAAATTTTTGTTACATTTATGTATTTATGTGTGCATACATTCATGTGTGCTATGACATGCATGTGGAAGTCACAGGGAAATTTGCAGGAGTATATTTTCTCCATCCATCATGTAGGTCCTGGGGATCAAACTTGGGTTTTCTGGCTTGGCTACAAACCCCTTCACCTACTGACTAAGCCATCTTACAAGCCTCAAGAGCAATAATTCTTAATAGAGAGAGCTCATCTCCCATTGTACCATGAAGACACTTTGGCTAATGCAGTCTGGCTGGGGAGATGCACAGCAAATGGGCCAAAAAGAATTTGTGAACAACCATCTCTAACACAATCTCTCTCCCACCTCATCCCTACCAAATGCTTCACTCTTGAGTAGCTTATGAAATTGCATTCAACATTTTTTAAGTTCAACAGAAAAAAACCATAAAATTAATATTCTGTTAATTTTCATATTTTTATTGTTTTTACTTATTCTTTGAAAATCTCATACATGTATACAATGTATGTTGATCATATCCACTCATTGTGGGTTTAGATAAGAATTGGATAATGTGTAATGGAAAATGCCTGTGTCCTTTCAAGGTAGTAAAGAGAGTAAGTGTACCACGGATGCACATCGCTTGGTTACAGGAGTACACTCTGAAAATACTAACTCATCAGTAAAATACTGACTAGCACTGTCATTTGAATCCCCTGACTCAGATTTGCTGCCTGTCCTTCATCCTACTCTGCTCAGCCTTTTTTCTGCATAGGTATCACAGAATGTGTGTATCAAGTATGACAACTATGTTATCACTACATGCAAGCTAAGAGGATCACCACCATAAATGTGGTCTGTCATTGGCTAAAATAATTAATGAAGCACACAGCCATATATTCGATATGTTGTGGTGCAGTGATGTTTTGGCAAATTGTATTAAACGTATTATTATGAGGCATGGTCAAAAAGTTTAAAAGATGAAAACTTGGAGGTTTTATATCTGATTCTCCTTCTAACAATACTTCAAGGCACTGCCATTTGAATCCCTTGACTCAGATTTGCTGCCTGTCCTTCATCCTACTCTGCTCAGCCTTTTCATCCATGTGTTTTAGTCTAATCTGACTTTGTAATAACAGCTCAAGCTAGGTGAGGGTGTCATGTACACATTGCCTCTCTTACTGAAGAGTCCAAGACCAGAGGAATACTTAAGATCGGGTATTTAAGGTCAGCCCACGCAGCAGCACAGAGACACCCATCTCTTTTTTTTTCATTTTATTCATTTTTATATGTATGAATGTTTTGGTTGCATGTATGCACACCACATGTGTGCCCAGTGCTTGCAAAGTTCAGAACAGGGCATCGGTTGTATTGAAACCTGATGTAACCTACCTATAACTGGAGTTACAGATAATTGTGAACCTCCACATAGGTACTTGGAGCTAAACTTAGATCCTCTTCAAAAGCAGCAAGTTCTTTAACTGATGAGCTGATTTTAATTTTTACATTACATTTATTTATTTGAGGATGGCATGCACATTTCATGATACACATGTATGGAGGCTGTGGTGATTGAAGACAAGCAACCAGGCTTGATGACAAACACATTTCCTTGCAGAAATTTTAACAGCCTGAAACCCCATCATTTTTTAAAATAGAAGTTCAGTTCTAGTGCCATAGATTTTCGAGATGAGCAAAATCTATAACTAATGCTCACCATAACCAGAAAAGAATATTTTCATTGAAACCATGTTTCCTCCCACCTGGCCATGCACAAGGGGTAGGTTCATTTCGTAAAGCAAACAAAAAACCATGGCTATTATTTCATACTTTTTAAAACTATTCACTCTTTAAAATATGCTTTCATGTTAATTGTTACTAATAGTATGCTTGGCTCACAGAAATAAAATAGATTTATTAAGTTGCTAGTAGTTAAAAAAACTAAAGGTATAATTGGATCAAGAAGTACAAGAAAAATTAATCTCAACAAAATATCTCCTGGACTCAGAGTCTGAGCAACTGCCCTGTAGACTATAATTATGAATAAAATGCCCTTTGAAAAGACCTCATCAGAATCAGAGAGAAATGAGAACAATGGGGTAGGTATTACAAAAGATTGGTTCTTCTCAGATAATTGTTTTTAATAAAATGGTGAAAGTGTAGAAAACACCAGGCAACTATAATTAAGATAATAATCTATTGTTCTACAGGAATATGTACCCTGTTGTCTCTTCTATTGGAAAGCAACAAAGAAAAAAAGGAAAGGATGGGTGAATACATTTGAAGGCTAGTTACATGGTGAACTGTGGAGGTAATGAATTAATTTTTCCTTTATTGGCAGAACCAGCCAATAATGAAGAGTGAATGTTGTGATGAATGCAGACTCAAGAGAGTCCTCTCTTTTGATTTTACTTATTGTTGAGATGTTGGGGATGAAAGCAAATACCTCAT
Organism: Lophiomys imhausi; assembly: GCA_907164525.1. Taxonomy (NCBI): domain Eukaryota; kingdom Metazoa; phylum Chordata; class Mammalia; order Rodentia; family Muridae; genus Lophiomys; species Lophiomys imhausi. The sequence continues at coordinate 884,229 of CAJQZJ010033871.1, read as the reverse complement.
GCGCTCTTGGCAAGTTCTGGCCATTTGTGCTATATATCTAGTCTCGAGAGTGCTCTATTTTTCTTGAAAAAGCCAAGGAGAGCTAAACGACTGTTTCTAGATAACAGATAGACTGTATCCATTTTCTACCTATTCATTTAAATGATATTGAAAGCAAAACCTCTCTTGTAGGCTGCTGAACTCTATTCTCATGCATTAGCTTTAGTATTTGAACCTATGATTCATTTCTAGCAGCAGCAGATTTGTGAAACTGGGCACAAAATGAATACCAGTAGTGAGAGAGATGTGTTCTCAAAATGGTAAGATATAGGGCAACTGAATAGAATCTACGTTCTATCATCATTTTTAAGATAATGATGAATATAAGAACAATGGAAAGCAAGCTCCCTCTCCACTTCTGGGTTGGGAAGGACATGAACAACAGTGCTCTGGAGTGCCTGGATCCTGACACATTTAGGTTCTTCCCACAGGGCCTATTTAAGAACATTGCCTCTTCCCATCCCACAGAGCTTGACTATCACTACCCATTGGGTTATAGCTCTGGCATGGGGGTCATGCTGGCTTGGGCCACAATGTAAAGTTTTCCTGTGTATTAATTGACTTATGTCTTTGAACCTGAGAATACACAGGACATGGACTTAGGGAAAAGCCAAATATTACTGTTCTGCTAAAGGAAGACAGCAATAAAATGACTCCTAACAACATTCTGCTATATGTGTAGAACAGAGTCTTACTCAGCCATCATCAGTAGACTGGAATAAACACAGAGACCCACAACTAGACAATGTGCAGAGAGTGAGAGACTCTGGAACATCCGGTCCTAAATGAAATGTCTCCATCAAACCTCTCCCCTCAGGGATCAGACAACTTTGCTCAAGAGGAAGTGGAAAGATTGTAAGTGCTAATGGGGGCGGGGGGTGGAGGACACGGAAGACATCAAGAGCACAATGCCTTCCAGATGCAACAGGAGAACAGCTTCTGCAAAGTTCCCAATCAGATGGGGTCCCAGCACTGAGAGGGAGAGGTGGACATGAGCCCCATCCCCAACCAAGAAACTATCTCCAACTGACAAAGTAAAAACTCTTTTGTTCCAATGGAGTCTTACTGGGTATACAAACCACACTTAACAGAAGGCCCCTGCTTAACAGTAAACAGCCAACTCAAAATGAAATCAATTGGGAGGCTTTTTTTTAACCTAACAGGTCTTTTGCATATATATTAAGGTTTCTAATTTTGCATTTTTATAAGGTTTCTGTGTGTGTATATATCTCTGGGTGTGCTTCTTGTGCTTTTTCTTTTTCTTTTCTTTTTGTTTTTTTTAATGTTTCTTTGTTTGTTTGTTTTGCTTTATACTGGTTTTTGGTTTTCTATTTGCCTTTACTGTTTTGTAAAAAAAAATTAATTAAACTATATTGGGTGTCACTTGTAGAAATAATTAATTAAATTGTTTAACCAGTATTTATATTATTGTTAATTGGTTTGGTGGCTAATCCTTAACCATCCATTATAAATGAGCACACAGAGACCACGCGTGGATTTTAACAAGCCTTGGCCTGAATTGTGCAATCCTAGCCCATCTAAGCTAGCTCTTAATTCTATTACCCAAATATGACCCCATATATACAGACGTCCCCTTGGACTGCCATTCTTCCCCTTGGACTGCCATTCTCCACGATATGCCGATGTCCCTGGCCATGTGGAATGAGGTTCCTTTTTCTAACCCATGGTGTGTGCCTTCTTCCTGCTGCTCCTGGCTGGAATGAATTAATCCTCTTTCTAAAGCGCAGGCTTCCTGCTCTAATCCCAGGAAGTCCCACCTTTCTCTGTCTTTGCCCAATCTCAGGCCTCGGCATTTTATTTAACCAATCAGAGTCAATGTAAGTAACAGACAGCAAGCAGGACCAATTAATTAACATTAGAATGCTTAACACTACCCCAACACTGTTTTCTTTCTTTCTTTCTTTTTTTTTTTGTTTTTTCCAGACAGGGTTTCTCTGCGTATCCTTGACTGTCCTGGACTCACTTTGTAGACCAGGCTGGCCTTGAACTCACAGAGATCCACCTGCCTCTGCATCCCAAGTGCTGGGATTAAAGGTGTGTGCCACCATGCTTGGCCTGCCTTACTGTTTTCTTTTTTTTTTTAATTTTATGTTTATTTATTACTTCAAGTTACATCTCTATCACAGTGCTCTCTTTCCAACCCCCCCCCATCCCACTCTTCCACCCTCTACCCCCTCTCCCTCCTACCCTACTCCTCCAGAGTGGAGTGTCCCTACATATCAGTTCCCCATCCAGTTCAGCAGTCATATGAGGGCTAAGAGCTTCCTCATGTACTGGGGGCCTACATGGCAGCACCACGAGGGCAAAGTGTCTCACTAACAGGTAACAAAGTCTATATTTCTGATCTTTTTGGTGTGTTGGTTGTAGTATAGTTATCCTGTACTATATGGCTAAAATCCAATTATAACTAAATAGAAGCCATGTGTGTCTTTCCCAATCTGGGTTAGCTCACTCAGGATGAGCTTTTCTAGTTCCATCCATTTGGCTGCAAATTGCATGATTTCCTTGTTTCTGATAGCTGAGTAGTATTCCATTGTGCAAATGTACCACAGTTTTTTGTTTTGTTTTGTTTTAATCCATTCTTTGGTTAGGGGACATCTGGGTTGTTTCCAGTTTCTAACTATTACAAATAAAGCTACTATGGACATAGATGAGGAGATATCCTTGTGGTTTAGTGAGGAATCATTTGGATGTATACCCAGGGGTGGTATGGCTGAGTCTTGAGGTAGAGTTATGCCAAGTTTTCTAAGATATCACCAGACTGATTTCCACAGTGGCTGTACAAGTTTGCACTTCCACCAGTAATGGAGGAGTGTTCCCCTTTCTCCACAGCCTCACCAGCATGTGCTGCCATTTGAGTTTTTGATCTTAGCCATTCTGACAGATGTGAGATGGAATCTCAGAGTCGTCTTGAGTTGCATTTCTCTGATGATTAAGGATGCTGAACATTTTTTCAAGTGTCTCTTGGCCATTAGAGATTCCTCCTTTGTGAATTCTCCTTTTAGCTCTGTTCCCTGTTTTTTGATTGGATTATTTGGTTTCTTGTCATTTAATTTCTTGAGTTCTTTATAAATTCTGGATATTAACCCTCTGTCAGATGTGGGGTTGGTAAAGATCTTTTCCCAATATGTAGGTTGTTGTTTTGTTCTAATGACCATGTCCTTTGACTTACAGAAGCTTTTCAGTGTCATGAGGTCCCATTTATTGATTGTTGGTCTAAGAGCCTAAGCTATTGGTGTTCTGTTCAGGAAGGTGTCACCTGTGCCAATGAGTTCGAAGCTTTTCCCTACTTTCTCTTCTATTTAGATTTAGTGTGTCTGGCTTTATGTTCAAGTCTTTGATCCACTTGGACTTAAGTTTTGTGCAGGGTGATAAGTATGGGTCTATTTGCATTCTTCTACATGTTGATATCCAGTTACACAAGCACCAATTTTTGAAGATGTTGTCCTTTTTCCATTGGATGTGCCTTACTGTTTTCTGAGAGAGAGAGAGAGAGAGAGAAAGTGTAGAGTTGGATGGGTGTGAGTTGGGGAGGATCTTCAGGATATGAGGGAAGGGAAAATGTGATCTGAAAAATATATTGTTTAAATATTTTTTTCAATGAAAAAAAAAAATGAGGCCAGGCAGTAGTGGTGCATGCCATTAAACCTAGCACTCAGGAGGCAGAGGTAGGGAGAGCTCTATGAGTTTAAGTTTGGCCTGATCTATAGAGATAGTTCCAGGACAGCCAAGGCTATTCAAAGAAACCCTGTCTCGCAAAATAAACAAAACAAACAAGCAAACAAAAAAATCAATATTCATCATAAAAGTCCATGAAAACTTATGTCATAAAACTTGAGGATTACATGCATGCTAATGAGTTCACTGGTGGTTTCTTGTCCCTAGATGCTTGATACCAGAAAGACCAGGACAGGATTATGAAGTGGAACTCGAGGAGAGAAGGGCTAAAGGTTGGCCTGAGTTTCAACAGCTAAGATTTTAATTAAGCACATTTCTGTAATGAAGCCTTTATAAAGAATCCCCAAGAAAGTTTCAGACAGCTTCTAGACAAATGAACAAGTAGAAGTTCCTGGAAAGTAGCACCCCTGAGAGGGCATGAGATCTCCATACCCCTTCCAGCATGTGCCCTGTGCATCTCTTCACCTGTGGTCTTTGTGGAAGCCTCTATAATAAACTGGTAACTGTAAGTGTTTCCTTGACTTCTGTGAGTTGCTCTCCTAAAGCAATCAAAACCCTAGGAGAAAGTTGTGGGAACCCTCATTTACTAATACTCTCTTAGATGTCTTCAGAGATTCAGCCTTGAAGTTGGCATCTAAGGGCACGTTGGAAATGAACATCAAGTCCTAAACCTGTAAGCTCTGATGCTACCTGCAAGAAAATTGCGTCACAGTTGGGTTTAAATCGAAGCCATCCAGATGCACTTGGTTAGTGAATACAGAAAAGTCCTCTGTACTCTTGGTGGTCAGAGCATGAAGTGAGAGTAGAATAGAAGCCAAAGAACAGGGGTTTGATTTGTCTTCTCAACATCTCCTGGGCATTTAGTTCCAGAGATCTCAGAGTGTCTGTTGGGAAAAGAGTTTTGGATAACCCAGCAGGAGACTGTGACTTTATGTGATTTTTATTACACTGGTCTGCAGTCTGTTCTTTCTGTGTCTAGTCTGATGCATATTCCTTCTCTTCTCCAGTCAACCACTAGAGTAGGCTTCCCATACTGCAGAACTGATGCACAAACTCCTTAGACTCATCTCAACCTCAGGACTTGAGCTACAGTTCTTGGATGTGTTCCATGCCTGCAGCAAACTAGTGGTAGCCCACTTTCTCAGTCATGGGCATCTGTTTCCCTGAAGTCCTTTTGCATCGTGCTCTGCAACCATTTGTGTGTTCAGAAGGTACTCACATCTGTCCCTGGCATTTTGACAGTTTCTCTTAGCATTTCCACTTTCTCTGCTTTATTACAAGCCATACCACCCTTATAGATTGACACAATCATCAACCAACCCTAAAGTGGGGGGGAATGTAGTTAGTATATATATTTAGCTTGTGCATGGCCCTGGGTCCTAAAACAAAATTTTTACCTTCTTGTCTACTCCAGAGCCCAAGCTCAGAATGAATTACTTAACTCCTGGATTCTCATCTCCTGACGCTACCTATTAGGATTAGCTCAGACTTGGAGCTCCATTAAGTGGGCCATGTTTGCCATTCACAGTTTCTACAGTTTGGATCTTAAATGTTCCCCCAAAGTCCATGTATTAAAGGCTTGATCTCAAGCATGGCACTATTTGGGATGTGGAGGAATATTGTGAGGTGGAATGCCCCCCAAAGTGAGCTCTAAAACCCTGGCCTCTTCTTTTGCTCTTTGCTTTCTAGATGAGGAAGTTCATTCATCTGTGCATCCCTACCATATCAAAGACCTAAAGCAAAAGGACTGAGCAGTCTGAAACTTCCATAACAATGAGCCACAAGAAGTAGTTCTTCTCTTTGTAAATTGCCTGTTTTACATGCACCTTTGGAGTAATGGAAACGTGGTTAACACAACAGTCCAGCTTTTCATCTTGTGTATTACACAGCACAGGGACTTCAATGCTTGAAGAATGGTTGTTCTGAAATCTAGAGCACAATCTTGTGCTTGCAGTTTCTCCTTCCATAGCTCTAGGAGGAAGGAGTTATCCTTTTTCCCAAGCTATAGTTAAGAAAATTGAGGCACACATTGAACTTGCCTGCGTTTTACATGGCTAATATCAGAAACTTTGACCTTTCCAAGTACACCACACGAACTTCTTGGGTGGAAAGTGTAAGTAGGCATGAAATTCTAAGCATCTACCAGGTGCTAAATTATAAGCAGGAGGTAAGCAATCAGGAAATAGGTGGACAGGTAAGATCGCATCTCATATAAACAAAAACATCTTGGCTTGTGAAAGACTGTGAGAAGACAAAATAATCAGAGATGGCTTGGTGGAAGGGACAAGTTGGTGGCAACCAGAAGGAGAAAGCCACTGGTTGTCAAAGATCAGGGAAACTAGAAAAGGCTGTGTCAAGCTGGAAATCTGTTCAGAGCTGGTGATGAAACCAACATTCTTTGATTGCATAAAATTGACTCTGCAGAGATGGATGGCAATGGAGACGTTTGCTGCTGGAGAGAGAATACACTTTAAATTTAATGAGGACAACTCAGGAAGCCCTGCTGATTCCTGATTGATAAGTACTAAGGCGCCTCACTTAACTTGCAGGCACAGCTGTCTGCACAGAGCTTTGGTGGGTATTGGGCAGCAGCTCCGTGCACAGGGAAATAAGTCCCTGCTCTCTTACACGGTTATACTTTCACCTCCTGGACAGCAAGTGGGAGAAAGAGCAAGCCCACTGACCAGCAATACCCCAAAAGATTATTTTGTCCAAGGCAAATGTTACCCATTGAATTCCCACCACCCTGATTAGAAAGGATTATTCTGAAGGTCTGTGAAGTATCTGGTAACCAATCTTCCTGAGTTATTTTTGAATAGCTATTGAATGGATAATTTCCATACCCATTATCAAAATGATATGCTGGAGGTGAAATTTAGCTGTATTGTATTTGATCAGTAATTGCAGAAATGTTTCCCTCAGATTTAATGCCTTATTGGCAGCAGGTCTCCCTACTGGCGCAAAGGACTTTGGGATATTTTGGGGTTGACACAAATGCTTTATTATTGTAATATTTTTGTGGCAATATGGGGGGGGAAGATTTATTTGGGCATCTGAAGATGAACTGCAAGATTTTTTTCTTCACCTCCTGAGAATACCATTTGGCAACATAACATTTTCCATCAGCAACAACAAATGAATAATATACATCCTGGACACCCAAGCCTGAGTGCTTCAGAGCAAAACTAGGTCCCCATTACCAGAAATAGATGGTCAAGGAAATGAAAGCTGTGACATTTTACTGTGGAAAGGTAACATGATTCCTGAGGTTCACTTTGTGTTGCCATACTGCAAAATTCTAGAATGGTCGCTGCCAACAGAAATAAAACACAGGCTGCATTTTTTTTTCAGTAGCCTTATTCAACAGAACGGTATGGGGACTGGCATTATAGCTCATTAGGCCCTACGTTTCATCCTCAGGATGGCAAAAAGAAAATAATTGTGAAAGGGAACAGCTACCACAATTAATTTTAATGATATATTTTACTTAACCCAGTCTATCCAAACCGCTATCATTGTATTATAAAATGAATATAAAATTATTAATGTCATCAGTTACTTTCTTTCATACTAGCTCTTCAAAAATTAGTGAGTATTTTACCTTTACAGTGCATTTCAATTCCATTTTCAATTGCTCACTTATCTAGTTAATTTGTTTTCCTGGCAACTATTGGCTGGTTTATTTTTTTCCAGCGACTTGAATGAAAGAGCTGGAATTTGGTCTGCATGTGGCTGGCGGTCATTTTATCACACACCACAGGGCTCGCTTGAACTACCTACAATTAGTCCCTGATTTGAAGTGACTCTTATGCTCTGATGCTCTGTTCTGCCCCTAGGCCAGCAAAAAGCTTAGAGTACCCATACCTTTTACATAAAGGACCTATCCCTATTCACGGTTATAGTTCTATGTAGATGCTGCAGATCCTGCCAAACCAAGAAAACAAAATCACCTGCTAATAGCCTGTGCTAGTAAGATCGTACAGTAATGACTTATACAAAGAAAGGAAAAGGCAGCCTCCCGCATCACTTCCAGCAGGAAAAGAGAGTAGAAATCAGCCAGAATCAAGGTATTCAACGTACTCTAAAATCCACCAAATTATCTTACTTTTCAGCAGTGGATACAGCACCTGGCTAGGCTGAGCTTTCCAACAGTGCTTTTGAACAAAATCCTGGTGTAATCAAAGCAAAGATGTCTTGATGGGTTTGTTACATACCTCTATAATAGAATTCTGAATTGAATAGTGTTGAAAATTGGCAGACAAAATTGATTTCCCTTGACTGAGATCTTCTTAGTTACAGAAAGATATTGTTATTGAAGTTCTCTTGGTTATGATAGGTTTAGCTCCAAAGTTGTTTATTTAAGGAACACTGAAGGAATACTCAAACCTGGAAACATTGGTAGCCATGAGGTGGGCTCCCATACTTCTGTGAGATGCAAATTTGATTTATGTAGACTGACTTGACATTGACTTCTTTTCTGTTGGGCATTAACTGTCTCATGATTATGAAATTTGTCTCTTTGTTCATATGGTTTGTCTTACTTACTTTTCTATTTCCAAGAAGAGACACCAAAACCAAGGAAATTTATAAGTGAAAGAGTTTATTGGGGGCTTGATTGCAGTTTCAGAGGGTTAGTCCATTATCATCACGGTGGGGAGCATGGCAGCAGGCAGGCAAGTATGACACTGGAACAGTAGCTGAAAACTCACATCTCAATCCACAAGCTTGAGGCAAAGAGCACTAATTAGAAATGGTGTGGGCTTTTGAAACCTCAAAGCCTGTTCCCAGTGACAAAGCTCCTCCAACAAGGCCACATTTGTAAAAGAAACTCTTCTGAAGCTTAAACCACACATTGATCTCCACACATTAGTAGTGGGAGACTTCAACACCCCACTCACAACAATGGACAGGTCATCAAGACAGAAACCAAACAGAGAAATAATGAGTCTAACAGAAGTCATGAACCAAATGGTCCTAACAGATATCTACAGAACATTTCACCCAAACACAAAAGAACATACCTCTTTTCAGCACTGCATGGAACCTTCTCCAAAATCTTACATATAGTAAGTCTGACACAAAGAATGCCTCAACAGATACAAGAAAATTGAAATAACCCCTTGTATCTTATCAGACCACCATGGAATAAAGCTGGACTTCAACAACAACAGAAATAACAGAAAGCCTACACACTCATGGACTCATGGAAACTGAACAACTCTCTACTGGATGACTACTGGGGTCAGGGAAGAAATAAAGAAGGAAATCAAAGACTTCTTAAAATCCAACAAAAATGAAAATACAACAAATCCAAACCTATGGGACACAATGAAAGTTGTGCTACGAAGAAAGTTCATAGCACTAAGTGGCTTCCAAATGAAAATTGTGATAGCTCATATTAGCGAATTAATAGCAGAACTGGGAAAACTCAAAAAAATAAAAAAAAAGAAGCAAACACTCCCAAGAGGAGCAGAAGGCAGGAAATCATCAAACTTAGGGCCAAAATTATCAACTTAGAAACAAAAAGAACAACACAAAGAATCATTGAAACCAAGAGTGGATTCTTTGAGAAAATCAACAAAATAGACAAACCTATAGCCAAATTAACTAAAAGGCAGAGGGAAAAAACCCAAATCAACAAAATCAGAAATGAAAAGGGAGAAATAACAACAGACATTGAGGAAATCCAGAGAACCTTTAGGCCCTACTTAAAAAATCTGTACTGCACCAAATTTGAAAAACTAAGCGAAATGGACAACTTTCTTGATAGAGTCCACCTACCAAAGTTAAATCAAGATCAGGTTAACAGATTAAACAGTCCTATAAACCCTAAGGAAATAGAAACACTCATTAGAATTCTCCCAACCAAAAAAAGCCCAGGGCCAGATGGTTTCAGCACAGATTTCTACCAGACCTTCAAAGAAGAGCTAATACCAATACTCTTCAAAGTCTTCCACAAAGTAGAATCAGAAAGAACACTGCCAAACTCATTCTATGAGGCCACAGTCACCCTGATTCCTAATCCACACACCCAACAAAAAAACAGAACTTCAGACCAATCTCCCTCATGAACATAGATGCAAAAATATTTAATAAAATACTGGCAAACCAAATCCAAGAACACATCAAAAGTATCATACACCATGATCAAGTATGCTTCATACCAGGAATGCAGGGGTGGTTCACATACAAAAATCCATCAATGTAATTCACCATATAAACAAGCTGAAGGAAAAAAAACACACATGATCATCTCGCTAGATGCTAAAAAAGCATTTGACAAATTCCAACACCCCTTCATACTGAAAGTCCTGGAGAGAACGGGCATACAAGGACCATGCCTAGAAATAATAAAGGTGATATACATCAAGCCAGTAGCCAACATCAAATTAAGTGAAGAGAAATTTAAAGCATTTCCTCTAAACTCAGTGACAAGACAAGTATGTCCACCTTCGTCATATCTCTTCAACATAGTACTTGAAGTTCTTGCTAGAGCAATAAGACAGCTAAAGGAGATAAAGGGGATACAAATTGGAAACTAAGAAGTCAAATTATTCCTAGTTGCAGTCGATATGATAGTATACATAAATGACCCCTAAAATTCCACCAGAGAACTCCTACAACTGATAAACACCTTCAGCAAGGTGGCTGAATATAAAATTAATTAAAAAAAAAAACAGAATCCATTCTGTATACAAAAAACAAATGGGCTGAGAAAGAAATTAGGGAAACAACACCCTTCACAATAGCCACAAACAATATAAAATACCTGGGGGTAACTCTAACCACACAAATGAAAGACCTGTATAACAAGAACTTCAAGTCATTGAAGAAAGAAATTGAAGAAGATATCAGAAGATGGAAAGAGCTCCCTTGCTCATGGATAGGTAAGATCAACATAATAAAAATGGCCATCCTTCCAAAAGCTATATACAGTTTCAATGCAATTCCTATCAAAATACCAATACAATACTTTATAGACATGGAAAAAACAACTCTCAACTTCATATGGAATAACAAAAATCCCAGAATAGCTAAATCAATCCTGTAGAATAAAAAAAAATCTGGAGGTATCACCATCCCAGATTTCAAGCTGTACTACAGAGCAATAGTAATAAAAACAGCATGGTACTGGTATAGAAACAGACCAGTGGATAAGTGGAATCGAATTGAAGACCCAGAAATGAACCCACACACCTATGATCACCTAATTTTTGACAAAGAAGCCGAAAATGTACAATAGAAAAAGGACAGCATTTTCAACAAATGGTGCTGGTCTAACTGGATGTCCACATGTAAAAGAATGCAAATAGACCCATACTTATCAACTTATACAAAACTTAAGTCCAAGTGGATCAAAGACCTTAACATAAAGCCCGACACACTAAATCTAATAGAAGAGAAAGTGGGTGTGAACTCATTGAAGTTGTGCCTTGAACTCATTGACACAAGTGACAACTTCCTGAACAAAACACCAATACCTCAGGCTCTAAGACCAACAATCAATAAATGGGACCTCATGAAACTGAAAAGCTTCTGTAAGGCAAAAGACACTGTCATTCGAACCAAACTGCAACCTACAGATTGGGAAAAGATCTTTACCAACCCCACATCCAACAGAGGACTAATATCCAAAATTTATAAAGAAATCAAACACCAAGAAACCCAATAATCCAATGAAAAATGGAAACAGAGCTAAACCCAGAATTTACAAAGGAGGAATCTCTAATGGGAGTGAGACACTTGAAGAAATGTTCAACATCCTTAATCATCAGAGAAATGCAAGTCAAGACAACTCTGAGATTCCATCTCACACCTGTCAGAATGGCTAAGATCAAAAACTCAAATGACAGCACATGTTGGCAAGGTTGTGGAGAAAGGGGAACCCTCCTCCATTGCTGGTGGGAATGCAAACTTGTACAATCACTATGGAAATCAGTCTGGTGATATCTTAGAAAACTTGGAATAGCCCTACCTCAAGACTCAGTCATACCACTTCTGGGTATTCACCCAAACAATTCCTCATGAAACTACAAGGACATATTCTCATCTATGTTCATAGCAGCTTTATTTGTAATTGCTAGAAACTGGAAACAACCCAGATGTTCCTCAACCAAGGAATGGATGAAAAAGCTGTGGTACATCTACACAATGGAATACTACTCAGCTATCAGAAACAATGAAATCATGCAATTTGCAGTCAAATAGATGGAACTAGAAAAGCTCATCCTAAGTGAGCTAACCCAGACTGGGAAAGACGCACATGACATCTACTCACTTATAATTGAATTTTAGCCATATAGTACAGGATAACTATCCTACAACCAACACACCAAAAAGATCAGGAACATAGACTTTATTACCTAACACGGGGACAATTTGCTCTAGGGGTGCTACCACATAGGCCACCAGTGCACGAGGAAGCTCTTAGCCCTCATATGACTGTTGAAATGAGAGGGGCTGATATGTAGGGACACTCCACATCAGAGGAGTGGGATGGGTGGGAGAGGGAGGAGAGGGTGGGAGGGTGGAACCAGGATGAGTGGAAAGAGGGCACTATGATGGAGATGTAACTTGATGTAATAAATAATAATAATAATAATAATAATAATAATAATAATAATAAACTGTTATGTGAGGCTTACAGTTTCAAGGAGATAGAGTTCATGACAATCATGGCAAGGAGCGTGGTAGCAGGCATGATTCTTGAGCAGTATCAGATAGCTTACATGTTGAGACATCAATCAGAGACAGGGTGGGTGCTAACAGGGAATGTGGTGTGATCTTTTGAAACCTTAAAGCCCACTGCCAGTGATACACCTCCTTCAGCAAGACCTCCTAATCCTTCTCAAACAGTTCCTCCAACTGGGGACTGTAACAGTAAATTTTTATTTATCACACATATATTTATTAAAACTTAACAATTACCTAACAATTGTCTATCAAATTCCTAAATCCTAAACCCAAACCCTAACTCTGAAACCTAATACCTAAAACTTCTTAGTATCTATAATACAAACATTTAACATTAACCTAAGGTTTCTCAAAAGGATATTTTCCTCTGAGAGTCGGTCCCTATGGATGACTGGTCTTCATAAAATTCTTAGTCTTAAAGTCTCTTTAAGTCTCTGAATTTCATTCGTAGCCATCTTGATCTTAAGACCAATTAACATATGAAAATTTTCCAGGTGGCTCACCTATTCAGATGCTTGTGGCCTGCAAAGACCCAAAGTCCCAGAGCTCTGCTGGGTCTTATCTCTCCCAAATCTCAGGGAGAATCCATCTCCTCTCCAGACTCCAAATGAGTCAACATCAGAGGGTGAAGCTTTCTGATGAGATTAAAGCAAGTTTCTCTGCCAGATGAGGAAAATGCTGCTGAGTGAGTCAGGAACAGGAGAGAGTGAGTGTCTCTGTCCACCTGAATCCTGTCTTAAATATCTTCACCTGTCAGCAGAAGCTTTTGGGCACTTCCAAGTCATGCCTCTGGGCAGTGCCATTCAGATGCTTTTCACAGAGGGCTGTGAAATGATGGGAGATCTCTGGAGGATCTGTCCTGCCCCTAGCCCTAAGATCAAAGAGGTCCTGGTCCTTGGCAAGTTCCCAAGGACATGTCACTTCAGAAGTAAGTCTTTTATCTTAAAGTCCAGGCTTTTGCCATCCCTATGCTATTATATGCTAACACTAAACCTACCACAGGGGACCAAGTATTCAAACATACGAACCTATGCGGAACATTCTCATTCAAACCACCACACCAGGAGAATGGGGAGTTTTGGGTCAGTCTGAGCTACATTCCAGGCCAGCCTAGGCTGTTACTAGAGACACATATTGAAGAAGGAAGATCAAGAGTTTTTCTGTTTTCATTATAGGCTGGTGGAGGGGGAGAGAAGTACAAGGAAAAAAGAAATCATAAAAATAGGGCTGGGGTCTGGTTTCATCCCTGGCAATAGATAAATAAATAAGTAAATTTTTCTTAGAATTCTGCAAAGGTGATCAAGAATTGCTTTTGCATAATGATAAAAAATGGGACTCTTGATGTTTGTACCACGTATTTCATATCCTGATTATGACTAAAAATATCTTGATATGCTGAATGGTAAAGGAAAAGTATAAACCCATAAAATTCCCTTTGTAAAATGGGAAGCTATATAATTTACTTGGCTCAATGACACCTCATTGGAAATTATTCCCAGCAGGTGAACTATTGTGTTCCTACCATGGGCTGGAAGTGTTTTCAGTATGTGCTGGGAGACACCACTTCAAAGCTTGGAATTCACTTAAAATAACATACCTGTAAACTTTAAAAACCAAATGAGCACGTTTAAAATTTAATTTCAAATCTACTTTCTGAAAGAAACAAAAGACAAGGCATGTTTTTATTTATTTTAAGGAGGTCCTGCTCTTATACATATATAATGTCTGGAGAAGAGATCAGCTGATATATTTTTTTTTTAACTCAGGTCCTATTGGGGATTTTCAGAAGACAGACTTTATTGCTCCTTTTCTGTTGTAAAACTTACTAAATATTATAAACAAAGATGGGGGCACCAATGTTGTTATGTTAGGTTTTGTGATGTTTAGTTAATATGTTATAAGTGAGTTCTAGTTTATCTAATATGTACATTAAGACAAACCAGATCAGTGCTGTATAGACAGTTTTGTGGTCTTGTTTGTTTGTTGTCTGAAAGTTAGCACCTACAGCTATAATTCTCAAAGCTTAATGTGTGTATCCTGAGATCTTGTGAAGAGGCAGATTCCATGCATATACTAGTGGGGGGTTCCACTCCAAGCACTATAATAAAATACAGAGCATGATTCTTTAAGTCTCTAATGTCTGAAACTGAGATTTCTGACAAGTTCCTGGGTGATTCTGATCCAGCTGGTCCCCAGTACATGCTTGCAGCAGTCAGGGCTCTTACCATGAGCTGTATTTATCCATTAAGGAATGCAGACTGTCTTCCTTTACAGGATGCAGGACTCTCAGGAAATGGATGTGTTTGTCCCTTTGTCTACTTCAATGGAGAACACTCATTTTTGTGAAAGAAATAAAGGGATTCATGTACTGAAGATACACTTACATGCCAGAGACTGTATCGGGCACCATAATTCCAACAAGTACTATATAAGGTGAGCTGTATATTACCACTTTGCTGGGGTTTTGTTATTTTTCTTGTACTTGTGACAAAATGCTTGACAAAAAGCAACAAAAGGAAGGAAGGACTTGGATCACATTTTGAGGGGACAGTCCATCATGGCAGGAAAGTGACAATGGCAGGAGCATGAGACAGCTGATCACATTGCATTCATTGGTAGAAGACAGAGAGATAAATGCTGGGATTCAGCTCTCTTTCTCATTTGTATTAAGTCTAGAAACCAAGCCTGTGGAATAGTGCTGTGCAAATTCAGGATAGCCTTTTCTAAACACTTCAACTTTTCTGGAAGTACCCTCAGGTACATATACATGAAAACAGATGTTTTCATGCCCATTCTAAATCTAGTAGTTGGCAATGAAATTCAACCATCAAAATCAGTGACTTAAAAACAAAACAAACAAACAAACACAAAACAAATCTAAGATCCTAAGAAAGGTATGGGATAAGTTCAAAGCTCTTTTCCACTGGAACATCTTTATTTATTTGATTGTTTCTTTGTTTGTTTGGTTGGTTGATGCTGGAGACAAAACTAAGACCTGCGAATACTTTATCAATGAGCTGCTCACTGAAGCTTACCCAACCCTCGCACTCTATCACCTTGGTCAAAAGATTTCAGTCTGCTTTTTTTTCAAGACTGTTTCTTTGTGTAGCTTTGGCTGTCCTGAACTAGCTCTACAGA
This sequence comes from Lophiomys imhausi, assembly GCA_907164525.1. NCBI lineage: Eukaryota > Metazoa > Chordata > Mammalia > Rodentia > Muridae > Lophiomys > Lophiomys imhausi. The sequence continues at coordinate 868,659 of CAJQZJ010033871.1, read as the reverse complement.
CTAGACTGGCCTCAAACTCACAGAGATCCACCTGCCTCTGTCTCCTGGGTGCTAGGACTAAAAATGCATTCCTCCACCACCAGGCAAGATTGCAGTTTTTTATAGAAGGCAAAAGAGCTATCTAGTTTCTCTCTTTGTCAAAGTAATGTCTCCATTATTTTTTTGTTTTATGAAACAGGGTTTCTTTGGTAGCCCTGGCTATCCTGGAACTCACTCTGTAGACCAGGCTGGGCTTGAACTCACAGAGATCCTACTTCCTCTGCCTCCCAAGTGCTGGGATTAAAGGCATGCACCACCAAGTGCAGCTATGCAATTTTTAAAGAGATAACATAATTCAAAATGAAAATGTTTTACCACATTTCACAAAAGAGAGACCCATGACAATACAACTTTCCATTTTATAGCTTAAAATATACTACTGTTTATTTTGTATCTCTGAAAATGTAGCAATTGCACTCAGTATCAACCTGGTATCTCATCCTTAAACAGGAAACCAGGTAAAAGTTTTGAACTGTGATTCCACTATATCTGCCATTGGTCACTCATCTCTGGTCAAAACGAAGCCGAGGAAACACTTTGAACTCACCATTTTACTAGCCTGCCACTAACTCTAAGATGGCATGGAGAAGAAAGACACAGAGCCCCTCCAAGAGACACTCAAAGAAAATGCATTTTCAATTAGTCATGGATCTAGTATGACCCACATAATATCAAAAAAAAAAATTTCTTAAAAAAAAAAAAAAAGGTGGAGAAGAAACAAAAGACAGAAACTTCTGCCTGGAAGTGAGGTACAACCAAAGCACTCCACCAATCGCCAGCTTCCCAGGCAATTATTGAACACCTATATGTTTTCTTTGGCAACATGAGGGATAATGAGAAATTATGAGCTAAGCCCTGCTCTCAAAGGATGCCATATTTGGGATGTTGAAGACATGCTAAAGTATTGATACCCAGGGTAGTGATATTAGAAAAATAGGAGATCATTAGGTCAGTGTTCTTAAAGGAGGAGTAGGTAGATTCTGGCCCTTTCATTTTTCACTTCATTTGTCATGTTGAAAAGATAGTCTTTAGACTTGAGCCCCCATCCTGAGCTGAGCAAAGTTAAGCAATCTTCACCCCCCCCCTCCACTGCTGTTGCTAGGAAATGACAAACACAACCCCCAACCCCAGGGTCTCCTTGAGGAAACAATCACCCAGTCCCAGGGTGTCCTCAAAGTCTCCTTGAGGAAAAGACTGCCCAGCCCCAGAGATAAGAAAAAAATCCCCTCCAGGGGATGGGCCTTACAATGTGATGAGTGGTTTTTCTCTACCAGGTATATCTGACATACTGTTTAATGTTCTGCACCACAGTCCCAAAGTGACCAGGTCAACCAATCATGGACTGGAACTCCTACAGCAGTAGCCAATATAACTCATTTCTATTTACAAGTCAATACTCTTGGATGTTTATTACTGTGGCAAAACATCAACTAATAAAAGGAGATGGACAAATGAACCCAGTGAGTTACAGCCCAACACAGTTCCAGTGAAAAATGCCAAGCAAATGGCACTGATGGTCATGACAAGGAAGAACCTTATCCTATTGGAAATATCAATGAATTTTTCCAGGGAAAAATGGTATTTGAAGTGATTTTATTTAAGTTTTTCTAACTCCATATATGTGTACTCTATTTACATCATTTCCCCACCCCTCCCTCCAACTCTTCCCATCTTCTCCCCATTCTTTCTTAAATTCATGGCCTCCTCTTCTTTACTTATTATTGCTATACACACACACACACACACACACACACACACACACAAATAAATAAATAAATAAATGCATAGATAAATAAATAAATAATAAAGCCTGCTAAATCCTTTAATGTTTTAATGTTGTCTATATGTATATAATTTTAGGGCTGACCACGTGGTATTGTAGAACCAGTTAGGGGCTCATCTCTAGGGAAGACTGATTCTCCTTCTCTTAGCAGTCATTAATTGCATTTACATCTCATCTAGGGCTTGTGAGATTTCTTCCATTTACATCAGCATGCCATCTGGTATCATTGATTGGGTCTTGTTTGGGTGACAACATTGTTGAGACTTCATGGGAACAGCTCCTCTGTCATATGCAGGTGGCACAATCCTATAACAGATGCTCTGGCCCTCTGGCTCATACAGTCTTTCCTCCCTCTCTTCCATGATGTTCTCTAAGTCTTAGGAGTAGCAATTGTACTGTAGATATATCAAGTGGGACTAGGCCCTGCCCTGTGGTCAGTTCCTCTCTACGTTTTGACCAGTGTGGATTTCTGTAATGGTCTCTGTCTGCTGCAAGAAGAGGCTTCTTTGATTGGGGGGGGGGGGGGGAAAGTTGTACTTATCTGTGAGTATAAGAACAGATATTTAGAATGCAGTTAGGAATTATACTGGCTTAGCAAAGTGGCAGTAGTACATTCTCCTCTAGGTTCTGCAGTATTACCAGTAGAATAGGTAGAATTCTTATACACGGCCATAAGAAGCTGGAAGTATACAGAGAGAAGTAGCATAAGCAAAACAAAGCATAGAAATAAAAAGTGTGCAGTATAGTCAGGGGACTCTTGGTGAGTT
>CAJQZJ010033871.1:758234-821070 GCA_907164525.1 Lophiomys imhausi | reverse complement strand
TTTTCATTGTTTTACAGTGATGTGGTACAATACTAACTAGTAGCATTGGGAACCCACAAGAGAAAACCCCAGAAGGAAAACTAAAGAAAACAGTAATTCAATTCTCTACACTTTACCTACAATTTTGCTTAAGACTTGGGAGGTCTTGATTTATTTTTAATAAAGAATGACATTTCCTTTTCCGTGCTTCAGGATTAGTTGCCTTGGATTTGCCTGTTTATTTCTTTGCCTCTCTTCTCCAGACTCTGAACTCCTGGAGGGAAGACTGTCTTTCATTCATTTCTGTCTGCCAGCCATTTAAAACAGTACCTGACATATAGTTACAAGTGCTCAGTCCATGTATAATGATGCCTGGAAGAACACAGACTACAAGTGGATTTAATGTGTACATTTTACTTTACGATAGGAGACTACTATGAAGTCTGGGCCCAGTGCTTTCCTAACAGAAGAAATTCCGTGAACAATCTTAAATAAGTGATTTAATCTTGTTCCTTAGTTCTTTATTGATTTTGGAAACAGGCTTTCACTGTGTAACCTAGACAGCCCTAGAAGTTGAGAGTCCCCCCCCCGCTCCCAGCTAAACCTCCCAAAGGAGTGTGCCACCATGCCAGGCCTCTGATTCCCTATTTACACAGTCACTGTTTGGCCTGTGTTTTTCTTGAGAACAATGCAACAGAATAGTCCTTGTCTCATATATTTTCAATATGTTTTAAATGAAGTGCTTCTTATCATCTTTGGCATACAAAGCAATGGGAATGCCCATGCTTTGAAGATATTACAGCAGGAAAGTAGGAAAGATGAGGGAAGAAGAGGTACACCTGAGGTAATAGTAAAACTACCAATAATTAAAACACCAAAACAGCTGACAAAATAGACCACAGTATTACACACCTGGAATACTAGCCATGAGAGAGACTAAAGCCAGAGGAATGTTGAATGTTTAAGGCCAGCCTGGGCTACATAGCAAGCTCCAGGCCAGGCAAGGCTGCATATTGAGACCTTATCTCAAGAATATTGAGAAGTAATCAATGAACTAATAGTTATAAAAATGGGAGATAAAGAGGAAGACAAAAAATTAAGGAATATATGAGAAAGGGTGCTCATGGATATCTGTTCCCTACAATCTAAAAGACAGAAATGAATAGCATTGTTTTTGTTTAGAATGACAGTATTTTTTTTTTTTTTTGAGGCAGGGCTTCTTTGTGTAGCCTTGGCTATAATGGAACTCACTTGGTAGACCAGGCTAGCTTTGAACAAACAAAGATCCACTTGCCTCAGACTACCAGGTGCAGGGATTAAAGTTGTGGGCTATCATGCCAGCAAATGACAGCATGCTTATCAGGAGCCAGCCCACTTCCTCCTCCCTACCCTTTGTAATGTAAGCCCTTACAAACTAATTGGTTTTGTTTGTTTGCTTGCTTCATAGTTTGTATTTTCTAGCTGTTTTCAATTTGGGGAGTCAAGGTTAAAAAGTCACTGACTTGACTCTATTCTGCACAATTTCCCCTGTTTTTTTTCTGAGATCACCTGGTTTCCTTTTAAAACACCATTGTATACAGGCATGATAGCTCACACCTTTAATCCCAGCACTTGAGAGGCAGAGGCAGGTGGATCTCTGAGATGGAGGCCAGCCTGATCTACAGATCGAGTTCCAGGACAGCCAGGGCTACAAAGAGAAACCCTGTCTTGAAAATGCAAAACAAAACAAAAACAAACCAGCAAACAAACACATCATTTTAAGAGGTGTTGAGATGGCTCAGAGGATAAAGACGCTCAATGCCAACCCTGGTGACCTGAGTTTGATCCTCCCAGGACCAACATGGGAAAAGGAGCCAAAAAAAAAAAAAATCCCAAAGGTCGTACTCTGACTTCCACATGCATACACACACACACACATCACATCACATCACATCACATCACAGGTTCACACACACATACATAAATGGAATAATTCAAAACATAATTTTAAGATTATCTGGAGCATATGTTTATCCTTGAATAAGTTTTGCAATCTTAAAACACTCTCTGCTAATAAATCACTCTATTCTGGAATGGTTTTTGGTGTTGTCCAAATGTTTAGGTTAGCCAGAGAAAGGTTTCAATCAACAGTATAGTCATGGGTCACAATCTGTTGCATTTGACTACAGGAGGCTGTCGACTGTCCCTATTTAGAATCAGTTCTTCATGACCAGTCCTGAACCCCATCTATACTTCACTCAGGCCTCAGAGAAAACTAGAATTTAGCTCCAGTAACGGGTCAAAACCTATTAGAACAAATTGTAGGCTATAAAGGAACTATAACAAATAGTGCTTGGAATCTGGCCATCCATGGGACTTCCTGCCATTTGGTGTGTGTGTGTGTGTGTGTGTGTGTGTGTGTGTGTGTATTTCTTTTAGCACAAGTTGACCTGGGGTACTGCCTTGCTTTCTTCACAAATATGAATATCTAAAGATGGCCAGTTACTGAGGCCACTGCTTTGAATTGATCCTTCTGTTTTAAAATATTTAGATGATTAAGAAACATAAAGGTGTCAAGTCTCCATTTTCACAAAGAAGGGTTAAGTATTTCTAATTACAAAAGGCTGACTAGGTTTCAGTTTGCGAAGACAATGATGCTAAAACCTTTTGTGGATTTACAAAGAAACTGTACATATGGCAAACCTTTATGTCTCATTATGTAGCCTAATCTCATCTTTCTAATTCCCTTTGCATTTCTGAGGAAAAGCAGTTTGAAACCACTCCACATACATCCAGGTGTGTCCATTCACACTTTTCACAACTGCTTAAGCCTATTGTCACTCTACTTGGCATTTCCATATTATATTAGATCTCATCTTCGCTAGGCCATTTGGCATCTAAAACAATCTATTGCCCCAATAATAATATCTCCTTATATCATGCTAGACATACAACAAGCTACATTAGGAGGATATAACAAGGAAGACACAATTCTTTTCTTTCCCTGAGGAACTCACAGGAAGAGAGCCAAATTGTTGTGGTCTGTTTTGTGTGTAAATAGGGGCACACAGCACCTCCTTGAAGCTGTTAATTGATTCACTTTCAGATGCATAACCAGGCCAATAGCAAGGAGTCAATCCAATCACAACCTTTTCTTTCTTTCTTTTTTCCTTCCTTCCTTCCTCCCTTCCTTCCTTTTTTTTTCTTTCTGACTCACATATCTACTTTGCATTGTTTCTTGAAAGTGTGTAGTGAGGCCAGGGCCTTGAGATCTCCTTGAGATCTACCTACCGCAGTGGTAGGGCACTTATCTACTATGTGTTAAGCCCTGGCTTCAATGCAAAGAACAGAAATAGGTGGGATTGAATATAGGTTGGCAAAAAGCCTCCCATGTGTTTTAGTTCCCAACGTAAAATTTGAAAGGAGCTCTTATCTAGACACAGAAACTTGTTTGGTGTTATTGGTTTTGTGTTTATATTTGGCTTTTGTATTAAGACTGGGTCTCACTGTTACAGCTCTGTGTAGCCTGGAACTTGCTCTGTAGCCTAAGTGAACCTCTAACTCAAGATCCTTCTGTCTCAACTTTCTGTACACTGAGATCACAAGTATACTTACTCTTCCAGGCCTGGTTCACAGACAGATTTTTTTCTTTTTTCTCTTTTTTTTTTATTTCTTCAAGTTACATCTCAATCGCAGTCCCCTCCCTATTCTCCCCTCCAGTCCCACCCTCCCACAGACAGATTTTTAAGGAGAACTTTAGCTGGATGTGGTGGTACATATGGGTAATCTCAGCACTTACAAAGTAGAAGTAGGAAGATTACGAGTTCAAGCTAGGCTGAGCTACACAGCATATTCCAGCCTAGCCAGACTACAATTTAGGAAGACTTAGGAGAAAGAGATGGGAGGAGGGGGAGATATTTTGAACATTACTCAGGGTACTATATTGGATGTTTCCTTTCTTCCTTCCTTCTTTTCTTTCTTGTTTTTGTTTTTCAAGACTGGGTTTCTCTTTATAGCCCTGGCTGTCCTGGATGTCTAACTCATACATAAGTGTTAACTGGTTATGAATTGTCTTTTTTTTTCATCCTGTTACTGAGGGAGGACTTCCCATATTACATTTTGAAATTGAAAATGAAATAATACATACTTAAGGATATGTATTATAGATTGCATTTGTGTCCAGCTGAAATGAGATAGAAAAGAGTCCGGGGATTAAGTTAGAGACAAAAAGCCAAGCCAGAAACCACTGGCCAATGGGAAAGATGCTCTTTCTAAAACTGATACATTACCACAGGTGTCAATCATTATAATACAAATGAAGGGAGCAGGGGCCTGTGGCACAGCTCTTAAATAAGTACAGATCCTGGAAACTTAGACACATGTATTGCCTCCCTAACCCAGACAGAAAGAGACTGTTAACAACAAAGTGCCATTTCTCTAAAATTATATTCACAGCAATTGAGAATACAACAGGGAAAACCAGAGCCACTCAACCCACAGGGCCCAAACCGCATAATTCTACTTGCTAAGCAGAGAAAAGCCACACTATTTTTAGAGCCATTTACCCTAACTACCCTGTGTCTTTTCTCCAGCTACCCAAAGCAGAAGAGAAGCCAACTGTAGCTATGCTCCCAAATCCAGTGGCATATCTATCTAAATACTCAAATATTTGGTTGAATAGAATCATGAATCAAACTACAATCACCTAATCTCAGAACAGTTTAGAATTCTCTTTACTTTCTTTGTATATATGTTTGGAATTTTTGACACACAGAAAAAAAGTAACACATATTAAAAACTCAACTGAAAATATGTTGTGAGTCATGTGAGGACCCTTAAAATTAAAAACCACCGATTCAGGGATGGGGAGATGGCTGAGAGGATAAGAACACTGGCTGCTCTTCCAAAGGATCTGGGTTCAAGTCCCAGCACCCACACGGCAGTTCAAAACGTAGTGGCCAGGCATGGTGGCCATCCCTTTAATCCCAGCACACTCTCGGGAGGCAGAGAAAGGCGGATCTCTGTGAGTTCAAGGCCAGTATGGTCTACAGAGTGAGTTCCAGGACAGCAAGAGCTATACAGAGAAACCTTGTCTGGAAAAAAATACTTATTCCAGAATGATGTATTTGAAGTAGCTATTCTAGAGGCATGGTAAACTCATGAATGTTACAAACCAAAGCAGCGCACTGAAATCTTTTTCTTCATTGAGAAATATTTTATAAATTCATTTCTTGTATGTTAGGAAGTTATCCTTTATCATGAAAAGATTGCTGCAATCAATATGTCTGTTTATGTGGGTGGGCATTTGGTGACACCAGGGGGCCTACTTCATGCATAACCTGTAAGTTGAGATGGATATCATGCTGCCAGAGTGGTCAGCTGTCTAAGGTTGCCAACTGATAAGCTATGGATGACTCTGGAAAGTTTGGGAAACAGATCTGCCCTCCCTTGGAAAGGATGAAAAGAAAAAGATCTCCACCCCCTGATTTGCCATTGCTGAACTACCAGAAGAAACAAAAACATGGAATGCAGTGAGGCTAGCCAAATTACATAAAAACACCACAGGAGTTTAGAAGAGTTCCCCCCAGAGACGTGGAATACTCTCCAATACAGCTGTCATTAAAGTATACATTGACACTTCGACTGTGATTGACAGACAAAGCTGGAAAAGAAGGTCAAGTGTTCATCACCAGGCCATTACCCTAGTCTTCTCATCTCTCTGTTAGATTGTACTACCTCTTGATCTGAATTGTTGTAATAATGAATTGTGACATTTTATTGCTTAGTCTTCCCTTAGAAAATATGTTCTCTTCAAAAATAATGCAAAAACCTTGTTCATCCACACCTTCCTATTTCACTTCACCTGCACCCCACCCCAAATCTCTCAATGCTATCAGTTTGCATCCCCAGGAATGGGAGGCATCATATCAACTGAACAGATATGCAGAGAGCTGAAGTGACTTGTGTAAGGCTGTAATGTCTCTGAATGTCTCCTTAAAGATGGGAGCTGAGCTTTGTTTATGGAAAAGAAAGCAGGCAGTATTGCAGAAGGTCAGTCATGTCCCCAACTGCCACCATGCAAGTATCAAAAAGTGCAGCCCAGTGAGTAGTCTCTACCTGCCTTCTACTTCTGACTGGTTAGCCTGCATCCCACAGGGGCTGGTCTGCTGTTGATAATGCTGCTTGCTACCTTCACCTCGAGTAGAGGAGAATGCACTGGACTGAAAAACGAAGGGGTCACTCTATTAGAGTATACTCCCTAGTGACAGCATCTTTGGCTGCTTTTGTAAATCCTTAGGACAGGCAACAGGAAAAGAGAAGGGCTGCCTTATTCTGGGGAATGGGAAGCTTTAATCTGGGAGGACTGAGCTGACTGCATTTCTTTTTTTTTAATAATTTATTTTTTATTTCTTCAAGTTACATCTCAATCGCATTCCCCTCCTTACTCCCCACTCCAGTCCCACCCTCCCACCTTCAACCCCCATTCTCTTCCTTTTTTTTAAGTTTAAGGTATATCTTATTTCCCCCAACAGTTCCCCTTTTCAGTTCAACAAACGGTTCTTTCTCTTATAATAATAGATACAATACAAAACAACAGAGGTAATTAGGCCACAGTTATGAGGGTTATATGACTTAGCGTACATTCCCAATGTCCAGTCCATATGTATTTGGTACCTGACTTTAACTTTCTACTATCTAACCATCTCCATGAGTTTAAAATTCTATATCTAACTCAACATTCATACTAACTTGCAACACAATTTTAAAAGCATCATCCTAGATCTATAACACTCTCTTGACTCCTAAACAACTCAAAATTTAATTATGAGACTCTAGCTATCTATTCTTCAACCACCTCAGAGACCTGAGAGGGATAAATATATCTGATTTTATAGGAAGTACAGGGCCTGCAGCTTCCCAAACTAAGAAATGACATACCAGTGGCTGCCTGGACAGTTCCCATTTTCTCTCCATACATTACAGCATCAATCTTCAGTCGTTTGGCCCCATTTCTCTGACAAACATTTATTGTAGAGCAGGGTTATGAAGGACTTGACTACCCTGTCTTGGCAAAGCCAGGCTGTCGATTTACCTGCTTCCAAGTTTTGTCCTTTTTGGACAGCATTCTGTCTACAGTTGGAGCAAGAGGTTTTTCCTGCCAAGAGATAAGCTTGCGACTAATTCAACCATCCCCCAGTGGAGATTCTTCGATGCTCATCTTCTACTTGGAGGAGAATAGGGGGTGCTGTCAGGAGTTGATATGTCTTGATATAAAAAAATCTAAAGTTATGAAAACATCTTTGAATGCCATATTCTGCAGATCTCTTGAGGTTTTTGAAGAAGCCCTATCTATCTCTTATATTAGGATAAGCAGATGTTGCTTGTCTCTTAGCAGCTTTATTTCTGATTAGCTAAGAAAATAACTATAATAGACTGTCATAGTACCTAACACAATGACCGGCTTGCATGACTATTAGTTTGCATTTCTTAATTATCCTAAACAGTTTATGACAATTAGTAGCAAAAGGCCGAAACTTCACATTTCATTTTTTTTCTTTACACCCTAACCCTTCCATTCCATTTCTCTGGGGTGGGGTGTCCCTATATAACAGTCCCTTGTCTCAGTTGAGAGGTCGTATGAGGGCCAAGAGCCTCCTCATTCATTGGGGGTCTACGAGGCAGTACCACCAGTGAAAAGTGTCTCATTGCCCGGGAGAGAGAACTAAAAAACAAACAAATGAGCAGACAAACAGATAAAAAGGATAAAAAATAGAAAAAAATAAAAAAATAAGAAGTCTATGTCCATGTTCCCTTGGTGTGTTAGTTGTAGTATCGATATCCTCTACTATATAGCTAAAATCCTACTATAAGTGAATAGATGCCATATGTGTCCTTCTGAGTCTGGATTAGCTCACTAAGGATGAGCTTTTCTAGTTCCATCCATTTGGCTGCAAATTGCATAATTTCATTGTTCCTGATAGCTGCATTTCTAAGTGGAATGAAATTGTTTTGGGGGGGCCCTAAGAGGATTAAAAAAAACATGTTATCAGTTTGTATGATGTGAGCTAGGATGGGGGCCATAATCACAAAGTCATGTTTGTGAGATTGTAAAGGAAGCTTCATCTGATTCTCTCCATGACTTCAAAAACACAGTGGATCTCAGGAAGCACTTTGAGCCACATTGCCTCCTTTACCAGAGGCAATCGTCCATCTTCATAGCTAGCAGTAAATGGCCACTATTCTGTGCCACTAAACTCTTATTTTATTTCACTTAACTCATCTGAAAACTCTAAAGATAGTCATTGTTGTTCACCTTTCAAAAATATGGAAGCCAAGGTGTTGAATTCCTAAGTTATTTGTCCTACTAGGTCAGAAACTCAGTTAACAGAAAGATGTATGTGACCTAAACCTAATTGGTTAGAGGTCAAAGGCCATACATACATACATTGACCACAGGAATTTTGAGAAGGTGATAAGCTTGAATAAAGTGTATTTGGTGAAAGAGACAAAGAGATGAGAGAAAAAGTTGAGAACAGTTGGAACCAGGGGTGCAGTTCAGTGGTAGAGCTAGGTGCTTTGCAAGGTACAAGGATAAGAGTCTATTCAAACTTAGTAAGAACTGGTATGGTTGGTGGTAAGAGTAGAATGAGTCATGCCCTCCTATCCTATTTGCCTGTAAAGTGGTTTCCTGCGGAGTCATTTGTGTTTTTGTCCCAAAGCCCCTCAGGCTATCCTCTAGCAGCATAAAGTATGCCTGTTGAGAGCAGTAATTGTTCACTAGATTGCTCCTGGACGCCTTCCCCCAGAGAGCTCAATCAATAGATAACAGACACCATTGGTTCCTCCCCAAAAGTAAAACAAAACTATACCAGGTCCTCCATTCCTCCAAGTGAAGCTAGGAACTGCTAAGGGCAGGTTGAACCCAGGATTTTCCCTGAAAAGACTGGGCCCCAACGGTGCAGTCATGTACACACCTTTTTTTTTTCCAATAAAACTTCCTGTGGAGAGACCTCCCTATTGCCCACTGGCAATCTCTTATAGGCCTACTCTGTTTATACTTGACTGTGTCTTTTGTTTTGTTTTGAGTCCTCTGGCCTGGAGCAAGGAATGGCAGAAGAAGGTGACCTTGAACACCTGATTTTCCAGTTTCTATTTGCCAAGTGTAGGAATTACAGGCATGAGCCACCATGTTGGGATGGATGCCTGATTTGCAAAGATGCTAGGTGTGAACCCAACAACCGCCAAATGCTACCCAGTGTCGCCCTGGTGCTTGGCAATGCAAGACAATTTAAGGAACAGCCAAGGACCCAGAGGTAGATTTGAATTACAAGCTTCCTGAAGCCACTGCTTACTTTCTCAGGTACTGCCTGGTCCCTGAGGCCTCCTGGAGCGCCACAGGCGTGGAGATTCAAAGGCGGCTCCTGGGAAGTCTGGGAATTTCCCAGAGAAGTCTTCCACCACAAACTATTCATACTGAACACCTTGGTCCATGAAGTAGCCCTTCCAATTCTTTCTTAGCAAATCAGAATCAGTTAAGCTTAACAGTGTGCTGTCCTGGACAGCATTAGAAAACCTTTTAGCCCCTGATTCTGGTGTTGCTAATGAGGAGATAACTGATTCCCATTACTCCCATCTTAAACGTGAGGAGCACCAGGAGTGGGCTAGCTAGCCTGGGCTATATTTTTGAGTTCCAGGCCACATGACAATAACAAGGAGAGGAAAACACAGAGGGGTGACATTTTTGCACCCAAGAGTCACTCACTGCTGGATAGTGGCACCCTAGATATTACTCTAGATTGCCTACCTCATGAAAAGCATTTGCTGAAACCAGATTCATTGGACAACGTGTTGTCCACTCAAAGCCTCTTTAATTTTAGGGCTTCTGTTCCAGCCGTGGGATAGGAAGAGCAACTAGGAATAGAGATGTCATACCTCGACCCAGTTCAGTGGGAGATGATTTTGAACTCTGCAACGCAAGTCACTTCAGGCCAGTGCCTTAGTTTCCCCAAATGTAAATTATTGTGTGTATGTGGGGGGTGTTCTTGAAATGATTTACATTCAGTGCCTGACTATCAATGTTAAATAAATGTCTATATTCTTTTCCTTAAGTTCTCTGTTTACCTGGATATGGTAGGGAAAGTCAGGTGGGGAGGGTACTGGAAGCAGATATTAATGAGGGACAACTAGTTGAACACGGACATTTTGAAAAGTTACAAGCGCAAAGGGCCAAAGGGTCAGTCCCGGCATTGGACAAACAGAACTAAGTGAACGCATGGCTTTTTGAAGGCTAGACTTTGAAGATCTAGATTGGGGGCGGGAAAGGGGCGTGACGGAGGCCCTTCAGGGTCAGATAGTCTTCTGTGCAGGGCGCTTGTTATCCCAAGCGTGCTAGTCCCGAATCCTCGACCCCAGGGAGGGCAAGGGCCACGTTCCTCCCACTTCGCCTTTTGGTCTTGGATGTGGCAGGCAGCGCCAAGGCGGAGAAAGTGAACCACGAAGGCACAGGCGACGAAGTAGCTTGAGGAGCAGCCAAGCAAGCTCGAGCCCTGCAACAGGCGCGAGGCATTCCAGGAGGAGAGAGCTCTGGAATCCTAACCTTTCGCCTTGCTCTGGCAGGCTGAGCAAAGAGGCTACCCTAAAGACATGATTTCACAGGGTGCGAAAGAAGCTATTAGTGTCTGGTGACCTCCAGCCATGCAATTTCACAGCTAGTCAACAGTCTCAGCTACACCCTAGAGAGAGCGAGCTGATCCAGAGCGCCGCATCTGCTGCTCTCCCTCAAATATCCAGCCGCTAGCTCCTTGGGCTCGGCCTACGACATCGGCTTCAGCTTCTTCGAACGAACTTGGATCACCGAAATTTGTAATGATTCCTAAACATTTAACACCCTCGGGTTTTGAAGAGGCAATCTGAGAACAATGCCGCCCTTCTACGTTTCCAGGATGGGAAGAGGGATACGGACCACTGTTTTTAAGTTAAAGCCCGAGGAAGACCAGGCAAAGAGCCAATAAGCTTACCTTCTACCTTTACTGCTGCAGAGAAGCCACTCCTGGCCTTCTGGGAATCACTGAGCTCGGGAACTGGAGGAAGAGGATGGAAAGGGGGCGTGGTCGGGAGTCTGCTCCACCAAGACGCTGTCTTCTCCAGTACGGGTTGTGTAAAACTTCCTTCGTGAGTGGAGCTCTGGAGACACAGGAGAAAAAAAAATGCTTAGAAAACAGGCCCAAAGTTTTTAGAAGAAAGCACGGACCGGAGACTAGAGGGAAAAGCAGGAAGGAGTCTATTCGTTTGCACAAGAACGAGCCTGTATCTATGACACCAAACCAAGTACTCTGCTAATGCACTGGCAGGACCTCTTGTTTTACAAAAAGGAAAAAGACCTGAAAGAGGGTAAGGACTGATCCAACCTGGAAAGTCACCTGAATAGAGCACAGCTAAGACTACAAAGTGGCACCTGGTTTCCTATTTGAATGATAAGGTCTCATTTTTCAAAAGTAGACAGAATACATCCTATCATACCCATGTATTTCCCACATCCACCGACTCCCAGTGAGGAGCTAGATCAAAAGAGCAATAGCCACTTCATTTGTCCAGCCTTCATTGCCAAATTCTCTTGCAGATTTGGTCTGAGAGCCACAGGCTTCCAGGCGGGGGGGGGGGGTGGCCGGAGTGGGGAGCATAGACAGGCTCTGCAAAACCGAGAAAGTGAGACCGCCCCGCAAAAATATGCTAATGGCAGCCATCCTGAGTTCTAGATTGCCTCTGGGCTTTCGGGTTTGGTTCTAGAATCCTGAAAAGGATAGGCAGACTTATGTTCTGCCACCCACAAAATAGTGACAGCAAAATTCTAGCTATAAGGAGGCAGAAGAATTCCCTTCCTTCCTATTTGCTACAAAGCACATGACCCCGAGGTTCCGTTTTTGCTTGCTCTGGGACCACTGTCAGGCTTGCATACTTCGCCAAAGGCCATACCCACAAAACAGCCACAAAAGCAGCAAAAGGTATTTTCCCTACAAAACTGTGAAACCAGTTCCCTAGAGTATTCCTTCGGGGTTTCGGAGAGATGGCAGCACCTCTTGGCTGCAAGAGACAAGAACAACTTGCCTATTTACTAGGAGAAGAGACACACACCTTTGTCCCACCCTTCTGCGCAACACAAGGGCCTCAGCTACCAATCAACAAGGCCTGATCTGCATGGGTAGACGATGGGGGAGGGCGAGGGGGCGGTGTGGGGGTGGGGTGGGGTGGGGGCGGGGAGCAGAGTTACCCTGGGGGCGAGGAGTCCACGTCAGGGTTGAGGTATGATACCAGGTAGTCCACTTTCCAACCATCTTGTGTACCCAAACAGAGGATAGTGGTAAAGGTGCCCAAGAGGTTTCTTTGGCTCTCCCTTTCCTCCCTCCTTCACTCTCTCCCATTAGAGGAGCAGCCTGAGGATACTTCTTAGGAAGGAATAGGAATGAAAAATGATATCTCTTCCAACTAGTGACGTCCTGGAGATGAGCAAAAATTCAGGGAAGGGGAGCTGCAGTCTTTCTCTTTGCCCTCTGCTCTCCAAAGCACCAGAGTCCCAGGCAACAAATAAATCCTTTTGGGAATGCTGACGCTGGTGTTGGGGGTGAAGATGAGGATGAAAATGTGGCTTGGGAAGGTGTGCCCAGAGGGTGCTAGTAATCTGAATAGAAGGGATGTGTGTTTGGGTTTATGAGATACAACAGAGAGTTAAGAGACTAATCCAGAGGCAAGATGGATGAATGATTTGCACTGAGTGATGATTTCAAATGCAAAGTTTGGGCTATTTTACAAATACATAAATCTCACACAATTTTTGACTAGACCATTTCCTGAGACCGTGGAGGTTTGCACTCTCTTCGTTCAAGTTCTCTCCTTCTGAGCTTGAAAGCCCTTGTGAGGATCAAAAGCTTCCACAATTTCTCAGCAGGATTCTTCCCCAACCGCCGGGCCAACAGAACTGTGGCAAAGGAAAGAATTTATGGAATTCTGGGTCTAAGGGATCGCCTTCACCTATCGTAGTCCCCAGGGATGAAGCAGGAATAGGCCTTTTCTCTCCTAGCTTCTTCATTGCAATCCAGTATTGGTTTATACTTGGCCATTCTAAGCCAGCCGCAGCGGCCCCTTGGCTCTGTGTTCCAGCAGGTGGATAAGTCTCACAGCTGGGGAATTTTAGTTTTAGTCCTACATATGGGACTCTGGTGGGGATTCCTTCTCAGTACAGGTTGAACACTGCTAGAGTTTAGGTCATTTGGTATTAGTCCCACAGGGACTGCGACGGTTTAAGAAAGTGTAGGGAGGTCCCTCCAAATTCTGGGCATGAAGCAGCAGGAGGGTGGTCCAGAGATAAGACACACTTGTTTGCTTGCTTGCAGCCAAAGCCCTAATTAAGCCCAGAGGTGAGATACCTCGGGACAACCTTCTGTTCTATCTTAGAGCTCTGGAGACATGCATCTTTAAAACGTTGCCTTAGGGGCCCCAATGACTGCAGTGGTGCACTGACAGGTTAAATGGGATCTTTCATTACCCGGACAAACCGGCCAAGAAGGTGACTATTGAGCCTTGCCCTCAGAAGCCCGCAGTAACCAGGTGAAAGCGATCTTGAAGCTTTGCCAAGCCAGGTCCTCAGCATTGACCCTGGCTGACGTCGGGGTTGCCACGCAAAGTGATTGCCACGTGAGAAAGTCTGTGAGGCGAATAATGCGCGGCACCTCGTTAGGGCCAGGCGGGCATTCGAGGAGCTAGGCCTGCACCATCCGCGGCCCCATCATTCATTTCCCTGGACGTGCTGGTAAAAATGCATCAAAACAGGCTACAGATCGCGGTATAAAAGCACAGCGGGATGAGCTGCTTTCCAAAAAGGATCTCGGTGATTGGACCGAGCTCGGCGTGATTGACAAGAGCTTAGTTTGGTAAAGGGAAGACACGCAAGCTTTCACAGCGGGATCTCTTTTCTAAAATATATCACACTAGCCTTTGAAAAGCGCCGCACACTATAAGGAAATAGCGTTTCACGGCTCGCTTTATGGTGCGATGACATTTCTTTAAAACACAGAGAAGATCAAAAAGAGAGAGAGAAATAAAATGTGTTGCAAACACAATGTTTTAATTAGTTTATTCTGCGCCTTGCTTTTATCTGACATATACATCGCGGGTCCCCCCTTTTAATTAAACAGCCCACTCGAGAGGCGGCGGGCTAGGAAGGGAGGAGAGGCGCTGCGTCCCTTCGTCCCCTTTGGGAAAAACGGAAGGGCTAGATGGCCTCAGAGTCCAGCTCACAGGCCCCAGTGCCTTCCCGACAGGGACAAGCCGATTGCGGCTTTGGGCTTCGGGAAGCCCTGGGACCGGAGCGCCCCACAGAGGCAGAAAAGAGGGAGGGAAGAAGAAGAAAGAGCGGATGAGGTTCCCCACAATGAATCGAATAGAACCACAGCCGTCCAAGTAGTTTGGGCTTGGCGCCAGCCTCCAATCCCTTTCCTCCTACCTCTTGCCAGCAGCCGACTCCCTCTTCTACAGGCCCGCTCTTGCCTCTTGGGTGCGAGGCCACAGCAGACTTCGGGGTGTGCTCTGGTGTTTGCTAGGGGTCCCTGCCCTCTCTAGGTTTTACACTCGGATCTGCCACTACTTCACCCTTCCTGGATCGCAAAGTAGCTGATCTGATTCCTGTCCAACCGGAAGAGGAGAACAGGCAAAAACCAATTTACCAAAAGCGCGGGAGCCCTGGGCGCTGTCCTAAGTGGTGTCCCCAGAAAGGCGCCACAGAAGCTACTGGGGTTGGGGGTTGCTCATGGATCTAACAAGGCCTGTCCTTACATACACATACACTACACTCTTTCTTTTTCGTTGTTGTTTGGTTTTGTTTTTGAAGAGAGGGTGGTGGTGTTTGCTCTTTTTTTTTTTTTTTTTGTTTTTGGCAGGTCCTTACTCAGTAGTTTAGGGTGTATTAGAACTAGGCTGGATCCATCTCACCATTCTCCTCCCGTCTCAGCCTCCTGAATGCTGGGAGTGCAGGTGTGAGCCACCACTTCGTTTTACAATCACGCTTCTGAAGAAGCCCCTCAGATTTCAGTTTCACTAATAACAATCCCGCCCCACCTTCCACTTTCCACACACAGATCCTAGCATCCTTGCTTCAATCTCAGCCCAATGACAAACTCCAAAGCGCCCTCAACACAGCATTATCTCTACAACACTTGTGGCTCAGGACTGGAGGTGATTGTTTGTGGATAGGTGTAGAATTAAAATCAATGTGTGGTTTTGTTAATTTTGTTGCTGATATCTAAAAACTCAAAATAGCCCAAGAACTAGTAAGGCCAGGGGTGGGGGAAGTTGAGTGACACAGATGCGGCATCTTAAACAAATCTCAGTGAACACGCTAGTAAATTATATACTCACAATAATCCCTCTTCTCCAGCCCAAATGGAAAGAGAGTGGAAGTGTCTGCCTCAAGACTTCCAGCATGGAGGTGAGGAGATTGGGATTGGGGGTGACCACAGCTGTCTCATGGGTGGAGTGCTTGCTTCTCTTCTGCTTCTCCTCAGGGGAGAAGTTCCTTCAGATGTGTTTCTGATCACAGACACGTACAGAAAGCGCTATGAGCTGCAAAGGCCTCTGTGGCCTGTGACGAGCAGTGAGGTCTGTTATGTTGCTTCTCTTGGGAAAGGGAAAGACTCTTCAATTTTCCCACCACATTTTTCTTTAATATTTGAATTTGAATTTGTGCAAATATCTGAAGTTTATGTTCCTCAACATCGAGGGTGCAGTTCCTACTTGTGCATCTTTCCATGGAACAGCATGTTTATGTAGTAGACAATATTATTGAATGAACCCTTTTAAACAACTGAAAAGATCACTTGGTGATAGCTGAAATTATCCATTTAATGTGAGGTTTCCATTCATCAGAAATTTTCATGTTCCAGTCATGAAATTTTATATGCATGCTATAGTTTCTCCATTGTTATCCTCAGGGGACTCTTTCTCTGTCACAAAGTTATTTTCAGTCTACCTACATTATAATAACAATGAATGGAAATTAAATGATATGTGTGATAAACAAAGTGGAGCCAAGTAATCTCCCAGAGCAGTTTGCTTCCCAATTCATTTGTGCATTACATTCAAAATAGTCATTGGAATCCAACACAGCTTCAGAATGACAGTATAACTTACATATGGGTTGATGGAGCTACAAAGCCTCTTTCATGGCTACCTTTGTGTGTATGTGTGTAGTTCTGGAACTGAAGAATTTAAAACAAATAACAATAAGCCTCAAATTGCGGCCAGGCGATCTTTAAGTTTGTTTTTTAAATGCCCAGAATGTAAGGAATACTAGATTAAGTCCTTGATTTTGAAGACTATATGCAGAAATAGACAAAAGTAAAATATTAATAAAAGAAGTGTCTTCTCAAGTTAAAAAAAAAAGCATGAACTCAAACTGATTCTTTTTGGTTCCCCAAATGCAGAGTCTTTCCATTTGAATGTTTGTCTCAACAAGCATCAAAACACAACTGGATTAGCCATATAGTACAGGATAACTATACTACAATGAATGCACCAAAGGGAACAGGAACATAGACTTTTTTTCCTGTCAGTGAGACACTTTGCCCTAGTGGTGCTGCCTTGTAGGCCCTCAGTGTATGAAGAGACTCTTGGCCCTCATGTGACTGCTGATCTAGGTGGGGCGGGGACTTATATAGGGACACTTCACTCCAGAGGAGTGGGATGGAAGGGACAGGGAGTTGAGGGTGGGAGGGCGGGACTGGGAGGGGTGGAAAGAGGACACTGCGATGGAGATGTAACCTGAAGTAATAAATAAATATTTTTTTAAAAAGGAAAAAAAAAGAGAAGGACATAGAAGAAAAAGAAGCATCTTTGTTCAAGCATTTACTTTCAAACTTGTAAGTGATCAACATAGTAATTAACACACACACACACACACACACACACACACACACACACATACACACACAATTTGTTCTAAAACTTCAAACCCTAACTTTCCTTTTCAGGGTGCTAAACAGTTATGCATGACTAGTAACCAGGAGCATCATTAAATCTTATTCTGTCATGGTGACCCAGAATGTCTTAAATGTAGTATAAAAGTTATAAATATTTTGATGAGTGAAGCCAACACTTGCTTATATCAGTAAAGGAAGTCTTTCTATAACACCAAAGTGTCCCTATTACACTTTGACTCCTGCTTCTCAGAGATGTCTTTGGTACTGGAACCAAGCCACAATAAACCTAGAAGCTCTATTGCTTTCAATTGTCTAGAAACTGAGTGGCATAAAGTTCCCTTCCCCAAGACATAAGGAGTATGTATGTACATGGCTAGGGCAGAGAGAGAGAGACAGAAAAGTAAATGTTGTTAGGTAGCTATTGCAACTAACATCCCTATTCCTTTCTCTTTTCTTCTAAGGGCAGAACTGGAGCTACTGGGATAAAGAAGAAAACAGCCTTGTTCTTCATGTAGCTCTTTTCCTTGCTATTTTCCAGTACAAGTCATATTTACACAGCTTAAACTCAGTCCCTTCAAAATAACTGTGCCAAGACCTAGGAGCAAATCATCTCTACCACAATTCCTTAATTTCACCCCCCTTTGACGAGGAATAGGAAGAGTGAGACAGAAGTTGAAGATTTTTTCTATGTGGAAACATCCAATGTGCCAAGGGAACAGATAGGCACAGAAATCTGGAATGGGAAACTTCAGGTTTATGGTCAAGAGTACCCTTACTTGGAGCAACTGAAACTGGGTGATAATACCAGGGACAAAAACATAGGCCTGGAACATCTGCAGGAGCAAAGAGGCCCCAGACAGCTACCTATGGTAGGACAATCTCACATTCCAATTAACAAAAGTGCTTGAAAAATAATACCCTAGCACCTTTCCCTAGACATTGAGTAGAGCAGTTGGGGTTGGGTCTAGGTATTTATTTATTTCAGTTAAGGTTACTCCAGCCTGAAGCCAGGGCTTTCAACCTGGATCCAGCCTATTGCTTTGAGAGCTGAAACACAGTATCCCTTCCCCTTTCAACTTGGTGATGGGAGAGGAGGAATGTATCATTTAGACAAGAAAACTAAATACTCAATGTTACTCCCTAACTGAGTCCCACATAACTAAAAGATCATGTGGGAGCTAGAATGGTTAAGTGGGTCCACTAAGGACACTGATACTCCTCCCCTTCTAGGGAGCAAATTACACAATCCTGTGTATATGTGTGTGTCACACCAGTTATAACTTGTATAGAAACCACCAAGAAGTCAGTTTATTTCTGTAGGCAGTGGAGAATCAATCTCTTGGCTCCACAAAATTTCAAAGTTAAAAGCACTTCAGGAAGATGGGAGAGAGGGAAAAGTAGTGATGTTTTCTCAAGTGGAGAAAGGGTCCTTAAGTGATAAGCTGGAGAAGGATTTTCCAGAATATTTAAAGAACTTTAAGCTGCCCTTGGCCCTCACAAGAACTTGACCTTTAGCCCCAATCAACTAGTGTGTACTGAAGTGTATGCATGAGGATAGGGAATACAGGGCTGGAGAGGATGGACTCAGGAATTTCACTTGATCACCTACCTGTCTTGGGGGTATCTAGGACTTTCTCTTGAAATCAGGCCTTTCTGTTCTTGAAGCCTTCTCCATGAATTTGAGATAAGCAGGAGACAGTGTGACACAAATAATGCAAAGTGCCAGGTGGGCATTGAACTTGGATTCTAGAGTATAGAGGGAAGGGGTGCTTAGACACCCACAGGCAGAGCAAACAGGGAAAGAGGTTCAGATATATGTGGCATGGTGGCAAAAGGGTCAAGGCAATGTTCTGCACTGACTCTCCAGGGCCCTCTATGTGGAAGGGATAAGACAAGGACAAGAGATAGTGACCAGACCTGCCCATCTGAAAGCATCACTCTCTCTTGTTGGCTCCCGTGGTTTTAGAAAAAAAAAAACAAAAAAAAAAAACATGCTGAGCCACATTAGGAAGTTCATACCATCTGTTTTTAGACATTCAAGCTACTCTGTCTTCAAGTCGATTTTTCCACAATTGCCACCTTTGGAAAGACCTTAGGTGCAGGAAGTTTTCTCCATCCACTTAAATGTGGAACATTTAAGTATGTTCCTTGATATGACAATTTATCCCATCTACACCATAATCTTGAATGTAGGATTGCCAAATAAGATACAGAATGTACACTTAAAGAATGAAGAAGATTTTAGTACATATTCTCTCACAGTATATATGGGGAGAAAAGAAAAAATCATTTATTTGGAACTCATATTTAACTAAATATATATGTATATATATCCATAACTCAGTTTGTTGGAGATTGTTGGAAATGTCCTGGAATCATTACAGTAATCTATTTGATTATTTTACTTTATTATTTTCAGAGTTGGGGGGTAGAACCCATAGTCTGTATGTAGTATGCTAAGCATTCAGTGCACCAGTAAACTATGCCCTAGCTCATTCCAGATTCATAGCTTGAAGGCAGAGGAAGTGTGGGAAGGAAACCTAAAAGTCAACTGGCTAAAGGCATTAGTCCAGGGAAGCAAGGTAGGGAGTGGTTCCAGGAGAGAGGTGTGTGTGTGTGTGTGTGTGTGTGTGTGTGTGTGTGTATGAGAATTCGAAACCCTGACCTAGGAGGGCAGAGTTGAGTTGAACAGAAGCAAGGCACTGACCTCTGTGTTCCAGAAGGCCCCTTGGGCCTAGGGAATCGAGGTCACTTCCCTCTGGCTTCCTGAAGACTCAGCAGCCTCAGTCTGGACTCACATGCCTTGGTTTGGTTGGTAGCTGTGGTTGCCCCTCAAGGTTCAGTCAGGCAGAAAGAGTCAATAAACTATGTATCTCTAGCCAAGAAAGAGAGACAATAAAACCACCTTCAGGGGCAGAGGTCACCTAGTCACTTATTGAGATATTCACAACTCTTTTTCCTCATCTCACTCACTCATCTCACCCCCTTTCCTCTCCAAGGCTACCCTTCCTTTGACTCTTTTTTTTTTTTTTACCTTGCTCCAAAGCCAGAGTGATCCTCACAAATAATTGAGGTGTTAAGCAGAAAAAAAAAATCATATCTAATACCAAATGCCTCTAGAAAATCCAGGGTGCATGTAAAAGATACCAGAATACCTATTTTTCTCTGAGACTGCAGTCATTCCCAAGCCAGGGGTCAGCAGACCTTTCCAGTACAAGGCCCAATAGAAAATGTTTTAAGCTTTTCAGGCCACCTGCCATCTCTAAGGCATAATCTCCTCTTACTTCTCTTTCCTTTTCTACTTCTAGCCCTTTAAAGGTGATTTAAGAACCATTCTTGGCTCCTGGACCATTCGAACATAACAGGCTAGGCATTATATGTCCTAGTTTGCCATTCAAGTACAAACCAGACATTCATCTAACACTCTTTGACTCAGTCTGGTTTAGAAGTAGGGGAGAAAGCGGAAAGGGAGGGTCAGTGCTTTGTTTTAATATCAAAGTTCCTACCTCCTAATCTTTCACTAGGAAAGGACTAGATAAATGACTCCCAGACAACTGCAATTTGATTTTTACAAATCAGTGTCACTCCTGTACTGTGTACACTCCCTCTGGGATCTGAGAGAGAATTTTAAGGGGTCAAGAATCTGTGTTTCCAACTTCTATAGAAAAAAAAGACAACCAAGGAAACAGCCTGCCTGATAGGAGGTTGTATGAGGAGAAAGTTGGAGTGTTGGAATAGGCCTGAATTGGGAAAAATGGGTGCTCTAAATTTAACACCAAGAATGATAGTTGCTAGAAATAGATAGATGCTAGAAACCCTAGTATAGTTCAGAAATAAGCTTCCTATCACTTACGGAGCAAGAATTAGTCTCAAAACAGAAAAAAATAATGAACAACTATGTCACAAGGTCTAAAGTTTCTTCACTGTTTTGCCAATTGGGATAATCTACATTTTAGAATTAATTGAACATTTAGGAGCTTAGAGATAACCTTAGTATTCAGGGTAAATACACATTAATGTCTGTTCTATAAGGCAAGGCAAACTTGATCTGAAATCCTTTCTTCTTATCCCATCTCACTGAGTCTCTAGAGAAGAAAAAGCCAAATGTGTGATTGTGTGACTGAAATAGTTAATTTAAAACTGTACCATTATATACCTCTTGTGGTAATCTCTGTCTGCCTATCTCCTAGGTAGACCACTCCTCTCCTAACAAGATATTCTGGTCTCAAAAAACCAAAACCAAAACCAAAACCAAAAAAAAAAAAAACCCAAAAACAAAAAACAAAAACAAAAAATACCCCAAACCAAGGAAATTCTTTTTCAATGTGACGTGTCCTTTTTAGCATCCAAGCCACATGGCTATTGGAGACAAACAACAGGATACCCTTGGAGGCATAAAGGAACTCTTTGGTGACAGCATCTGAAGAGAGAAGATCACCATCTATCTGGAACCTTCTACCAGGGCTCCCCTGATGAGCGCTGCCCACCACTTACAGCCTCACTCAATTTCCTGTACTTCAGGAACTGCCTTCTTAATCCCAAACTGGATTTTGTTAGCCTTAGTTTAACTTCTTGTCTTCTGTCTCCAAGTTAGCCCCATTTACTTCAGCCTGTGTCTCTGAAGTTCAAGTGTATGTATCTGCGTGGTCCTGATTGACAAGTACAATGAAAATGCCTCACCCTTGTCCGGTTTGCATTTCATTACATTGGACAACAATATGCCTTGAAACTGCATAGGACAAAAACAAAACACATTTGTTTTAAGTGGGGGGGGGGAAGGTTTATTAACTATATCTATTTGTTGATTCTCTATTAATTTTAAAAAGGTATTTAGGGCTTATAAAAGATTTGCCAAATGACCAGACTGTGGTGAAAACTGATGGAGTCAGTAAAATCAGGAGCTCAGTGAGCGCTTGGTGAGTATGTCCGCAGGTCCCAGAGTCCTTCAGTTCCGCCGCTGAAGCCAATTAAGACCTTTATCTTAGCATAAAAATAAAGACAGGTTTAAAACGCATTCTTTTCCTCTGTTTTCTTCCCCCTTCATTTTTTTATTGCATTTGCCGGATTTTTTTTGTTTGTTTTTTAAATATCTGGGACTCTGAAGAGAGGGTGGAGTTTTATGTAAAGAAATTGTCCTGTACCGGATCCGGGGAGGGGGGGAAACCCTGCGAATAGTGGTGAGTTTCAAGGACGTGTTTCAAGGAGAAATACTTTGTACTCCACTGGGGAGAGGCAGGGGCACCAAATTCAGCGTCTTGGAAGAATTCCCTTCCTGGATTCAAAGATTCATTTATTGAAATAAATCAGGAAGCGTTGGCAGAACGGAAATCCGCTTGCTGGGTTTAAAGGGTCTTTAAAATGTTGTGAGTGTTAGATTGCAAGTCTTTTCTAAATATAAAACAGAAGAAAAGACCGCAGTGTTTCTCTTGGACTTAAAGAAAATTGCTGGGTCTCCGACTTAGGAGCGTTTCGTGTCAGCTACAGAATTTTTAAAAATACTGCATGATAACACAATGTGCGACACATGCTTTGGTTTTATGAGTTGACTTGGAAAGAAGAGCAAAGCGAGGCAGACTGAGGTTCTGGGTTCTATGAAGAAACCAGTTCTACCCTGTTGCCCCTCACAGCCATCTTCTTTTCCTCCTCCAAAATAGGTTCTACAAAGAATCAGACTCAAAAGCTTTACACGTTTGGCAATGATAAGCTTCTCTGATTTTATTTATTGCTTTAGGTTTGGGTATAAAAAAATAAATCTTTTCCCCCTTTACTGTTTGAACTCAGTGTGAGAGAAAGGATCCTATTATATTTCCTATCCATGCAGACATGTGGATATTTAGACCAGACCACATACAACTGGGGGACACATAAAAGAGATTTATTGGTTAATTTAGGCTGCCTAATACACATGTAAACCCCATAAGCCAAAGTTGCTGAGGGATCGTCGGTAATAGTGGAAAATAAGAAGCACGACCCGAGTTCGAGTAGTCCTGCCTGACGCTATGAATTCCCTTTCTGCACCTGGGGGACCGGGGGGGGGGGGGGGGCAGAAATAGGACCGATTTCCACCTCTGGCTTTAGCTTCTGTGCAAGGGGGTGGGGGAGATTTTGCTCTTTCAAGTCGCCACTTAACTGGTTCACAGACTCAGCTCCCCAAAGCGTTCTGTCCACCCACCACCCCCAGCAAGTCGTTCCAAGAGTCTCCTTCCAAAAAGAACCTTGGGAGAGAAGCTGCAAGTTATGAGAAAAAGTTAACTTTTCTCTTGCCCAGCAACACTGATTTGTTTGGTGAGGCATAGGGAGCTTTATTTTCTCATGCGGTGACTTGCTACAGCTAGAGAGATACTGCTTCCCATCGCGATTAAGAGTCAGGGCTTCCCCTCCCCAAATATGGATACTCCCGCTCATACCAACCACAGCAAAATTCAAAACGGCCTGCCTATGCCTGCTGCTCACAGAGTCCCCAGTCTCATCCTTTGGGGGGGGGGAGTGGTATCTGGAACCCCTGAACCTCATTGAACAACTGTTTTCCTAAGGGGCCTGGCTGCCCAGGGAAGAACTCCTACTCCCGGGTTTTGGCCTAGCTGAAACGACTCAGGTCTGCCTCTTAACTAGGACTACCCTCTCCCCCTCTCCCACCTTCCCACTTCTCGATTGATGATCTAATTGAATTATGCCTTTTTGTTCCAGGGACTGCAGAGCACGTGCTGGAGGTAATTAATTATCGGAATGTGGCCGCATCAAAACGGACACTGGGTACCCGGTAGGTCAGCAGCGGCAACATCCCCCTGCCCTGCGTTCGAGACTCCTCCCCAGAAAGAGGCATGCTAGTCCCCAGCTGCCAACTCTCTTCTACAATCCCTTGCCTGCCCGGTGGCTTTCCCACATTTCCAATCCTGCAAGACCCTCGTTTATCCGGTTATCTGCTGGGACCGCCAGGAAACTCATACAGGAGTGGTGGAGGGACAGCCGCTTTCCTTCCCTTGATTTCCAAGCTTCCAGAATGGCTTTCTCCAGGATCCGCTCACCCA
Organism: Lophiomys imhausi; assembly: GCA_907164525.1. Taxonomy (NCBI): domain Eukaryota; kingdom Metazoa; phylum Chordata; class Mammalia; order Rodentia; family Muridae; genus Lophiomys; species Lophiomys imhausi. Next base: position 797,117 of record CAJQZJ010033871.1, on the reverse strand, counting down.
GGGGATCCAAACTTTTTCCCAAGTAGCTACACTTCCTGGGGGGGTAGGGGTGAGGAGAGGTAGAGGAATGCTCGGGAGGAAATTAAGGAAAAATAAAAGAAGGGGAGAAGGAAAAAGCAGTCCTCCCTTTTTTGCAAACTGGACTCCACGGAATTCACTTGCATGATTTAAGCATATTTGTTATTCTTTAAAACTCCCCAGCCCCCCAAAGAAACTCTGTAGAGGGAGAATGAAGCCATTTTTAGAGACCCTATTTTTGCTAGATGCAACAATTTAAGTCAGTAGTGAACTCACCTTCCAACTTGGGCTCTGAATGTGGAGGAAGATTGGGGTGAATTGAAGGTAAAGGGGTGACTACTATAAGATGTGGTGTCAGTTGCCCTTTCTATCAGAAAACTAGCAGAGAAAGTGAAATGTTGGCCAGCTTAGTCAGATAGGAGGCAGAAACCGAAAAGCTGCAGTTATAAAGTGCTGCTTGAGGCGATCTCTTCTGGCGCCTGTGAACTTGATCAGATGCTGTTTCCTACAGAGAGATGGCGGCCAGGCTCTGAGACTGCCTTAAGGCATATAGACTTTGGGGCTCTGCCCTGTTCGGGATGTGACAACCACAACCATCTCTCAGGCTTTTCTTCCCACTCACTTTCCTTCATCCTTTGCTAGTGCTTTGCCGGACAAATCATGGGTGGATTCATAACCATATTTCTAGTCATTTTGTTCAGGAAAACAAAACTAAACCTTGCACTAGGGGAACAGTGGTGGGGTAAGGAGGCCACTCCAACACAATACCCTGTAAAGTAATTCACTAGGTGCTTCTCTGGGTAGGTATAGAGGAGAGCAAAACTCAGGATGTTAAAAGGGGAGGAAAATTCCAAACTCCAGCTGTCCTATCCACTTTCGCGTTTCAAAACGTTGAGGATTCAAAGCATGTTGACTCACCCATTCGGAAACCAGTTACTGTCTAGTTTGTTTACTGTGTGCTTTGTGTACGTACGCTGTGTTCTTGCATATTTAGCATTTATGCATGTTTCTGGTATATGTCTAGTATGTTCACCGTGCTGTTTAGTGTTGATACTGTGGTGTGTGTGCTTACTTTAATATGTTATGCGTGTTTCGTGAGGTGTGCTTGTTTTCTGTGTTTTGCTTGTTTCCTGCTGTTTGCTAAGGTTGTGTTATATACGGTTGCTGTATTGTGTCTGCTGTACCACGGGGCGGGGGGGGGGGGTGTTGCTGAGTAGCAGCGACTGCAGCCGTTAATCACAGACCACAAGATCACAGCCTGACTCCGAAGTACCGAAGGTAGGCTCTATGAGCAATCATTTCTTCTAGTTTGGGCGGTAGACGACTCCCTCTACTTTGGGACACGGGCAGGGACGGAGCTGACCAGGCCGGAATCCGAGATCTCCTAATAGGATGTGGGGTGGAAGCTTCAGCTGGTCAGGAACACAGATCTGCCCCACTCTTGCAGGGATTTGTTCCCTGCTCCGAGCGGAGGGGAAAACATTCTCAAGGTAGTGAGGCGGCAGGGTCCCAAGTGGGCACTGGAATGTCTCCTGGACCGAAAAAGAATGGCAACGAGAAGTATCTTCTCGGGTCAAAGAGTTTCTTTAGCCTAAGCGGGTATAGAGCGAGCGAGGGTTGCTTGGGACCGGCTTGGAACAGGGCCAAGTCAGGGAGAGGCCCAGCTCTGGCCTGCGGCTTGCTGAAGCCTGGCCCCTGTTCCCCACAGCCTCGCAAGCCCGGCGGAACCCACTCAGGGACGCTGAACAGCCGCCGCCTCACCTGCCAGGCGCTCCGCAGCTACCCAATCAGCTGTGGCCGCCCGGCAGCCGCTGCCATGTTCTTCGCTTCGCGCTGCCAATCAGTGGGGCGGTGGCCAATGGGCGGCAGGGCCGGGGGTCAGGTGATCCCAGGCCAGCTGGCTCCCCATTGGTGCACGCTGCCCAGCCTCCCGCTCGGTTTATGTGCGAGGAGTGAGTGATTGACTTTATCAGTCCAAGGACATTACTCTGGAGGTGCAGAGGCTTGGACTCGCGAGGCGAGTGGAGAAGTTCGAGCCCTCTTACTACAGGCTGCCTGCCCGCTGGCCACTCTGCTCCTTGGTGCTGTCGCGCCCGAAAGCCGGTGCCCAAGGAGCCTTCTGGCCCTGTGGTTCCGCGCTCTTGAGTAGAGGAGGGGTGTCCGGGACAGGATTGACACACCCCGCCCTCCACTTATTATTTTGCTTATTTTTCTTTGTGCGCTCCTTTTAGTTTGTTAAGCAGATTTAGTCCTAGAGTCTTCTCTCCTCCTTTCTCCCTCCCCCTCTCCCATCACCCTCCCCTCAATCCTTTTTCTTCCCCTCCTCCCTCCTATCCCTCTGCAGGTGACTCTCGAAGCCAAGGAAAGTTGCCGCTCCTGGTAGCGCCTCGGGGGTCTCCCGGCAGAGTTCAGCCGCCGCCATCCCTCTGCGACTACGCCCCTTCAGTGATCTCCTTCGCCTTCACCCTTGCTCACTTCCGTCGGATCTTCTGTGTCCAGAACGCTCCACTTATGACGATGCTCCTGGACGGAGGCCCGCAATTCCCTGGGCTGGGAGTGGGCAGCTTCGGTGCTCCGCGACACCACGAGATGCCCAACCGAGAGCCGGCAGGCATGGGATTGAATCCCTTCGGGGACTCAACCCACGCTGCGGCCGCCGCCGCCGCCGCCTTCAAGCTGAGCCCAGCCACTGCTCACGATCTGTCTTCGGGCCAGAGCTCAGCTTTCACACCGCAGGGTTCAGGTTATGCCAACGCCCTGGGCCACCATCACCACCACCATCACCACCATCACGCCAGCCAGATGCCCACCTACGGCGGTGCTGCCTCTGCCGCCTTCAACTCCACGCGTGACTTTCTGTTCCGTCAGCGTGGTTCGGGGCTCAGCGAGGCAGCCTCCGGGGGCGGGCAGCACGGGCTTTTCGCCGGCTCAGCGAGCAGTCTTCACGCTCCAGCTGGTATCCCCGAGCCTCCTGGCTACTTGCTCTTTCCTGGGCTTCATGAGCAGGGAGCTGGGCACCCGTCGCCCACAGGGCACGTGGATAACAACCAGGTCCATCTGGGGCTGCGCGGGGAGTTATTTGGCCGTGCAGACCCGTACCGCCCCGTGGCTAGCCCTCGCACGGACCCCTACGCGGCCGGTGCGCAGTTCCCTAACTATAGCCCCATGAACATGAACATGGGCGTGAACGTGGCGGCCCACCACGGGCCAGGCGCTTTCTTCCGTTACATGCGGCAGCCCATCAAGCAGGAGCTGTCCTGTAAGTGGATCGAGGAGGCTCAGCTGAGCCGGCCCAAGAAGAGCTGTGACCGGACCTTCAGCACCATGCACGAGTTGGTCACGCATGTCACCATGGAGCATGTGGGGGGCCCGGAGCAGAACAACCACGTCTGCTATTGGGAGGAATGTCCCCGCGAAGGCAAATCCTTCAAGGCGAAGTACAAACTGGTCAACCATATCCGAGTGCACACGGGCGAGAAGCCCTTCCCGTGTCCCTTCCCGGGCTGCGGGAAGATTTTTGCCCGCTCTGAGAACCTCAAGATCCACAAAAGGACCCACACAGGTAAGGGGAGCAGACAGGTGGGCGCGGGCCTCCCCAGGGGCACCCTGCCACCAAGCGGACTTGAACAGAGGGAAAGGGGGGGGGTGGAGGCCAAGCAGAGGGGCGGCGCCCCGCCGAGGCCATTCAGTAAAGAAGCTCTGTCACAGCCTCTCCACCCCTCACCCTCCTGGAACCTGAGGCGCTTTTGCCGAGCTCTAAATTCCCGAGCCGACTGCTGTGGTCTCAGGAACTAATTGGGACCTTCTCGCGCCCAGGAACCAACCGGCGCCACCTCTTTTTGTGTTCTTTTCTGGGTTACTAGGAAGAGACTCCGAAAGTGTTGAGAGTATATTGCTTACAAGCGACTTAGCTCTCTGAACACATTCGAGGAAGGCAACCATAGAAATGCTAATGAAAACTAACTTTGGTTACTTCCGTTCTTTTTTACGCTTGATTGGCATATCTCCTAATTAAATGACTGATACTTTTGTCAAACCATTTTTATTTGGAGTTCCAGGTTCAGTTCAGTCCTGGAGGGAAGCTAAAGTAGGAAAGGCACCACGGTTTCCGTGGCTTGCTCAGAGCCTGTTGTAAAATTATATGTAGCCCCTGGATTTATATAGTGTTCTCTTTCCGAAAATTAGTAAGACTACTACTAGGCTTAGCAAAATCGCTACATTCGAAAGAGGCAAATTAAGACACAAAGAAGGGGACGGTTAGGACTGTCCCATCTCCAGCCCATTGTCCTGCCCAGCTTGGTCACACCGCTGAGGTGGTGGCATAATGTGCCCGCACATTTGGGAGCCCTGTTCTGTTGTTGTTGTTTTGGTTTTTTTTGTTTTTTGTTTTGTTTTTGTTTTTGTTTTTGTTTTTTGAGTGGAACCACAACTTAGGGGAACTTTGGAGGATCCCTGAGCTTTCTTGTCCTGAGAGAACAAAGGGATGATCAGGTTCTGGGCCGGCTCTACTCTACCCCTGCCTCAGATCATCACTCCCCAAGCCAGCGAGCTCAGTCAACGCTCTTGTGTTTTCTCCAGGGAAAACAGATGCCACATCCTTCCACAGTCCGCGCTTCCCTCCACAGAAAGACCGCCGGACGCTCAGCGTACCACTTTACCATTCTGAAAAGTTTCTGGGTTTAACTATATTCTCTCCCTCCCCCTTTTGCATTTTTGCCTTTTGCAGGTGAGAAACCTTTCAAATGTGAATTCGAAGGCTGTGACAGGCGGTTTGCCAACAGCAGCGACCGCAAGAAGCACATGCATGTGCATACCTCGGATAAGCCCTATATCTGCAAAGTGTGCGACAAGTCCTACACACACCCGAGCTCTCTGCGCAAACACATGAAGGTAATTACCTCTTTATTAGCGGTCGGCGGTTTGTAAACATTCTCTCTGATACCGGGATGCAGAAATGAAGCGCCCGCGCTGCCAACCCTTTATCCTCCACGTTAAATCCGATTTACCCCAGTACTGACACCTTGAACCCATTTTGTGGATGGGGTGGAGCGGAGGGGCAGGAGAGAGCAGAGTTGGTGCGAGATAGAGTGTAGAGGGAACAATCGGTTGTTTTCTGGGAAACTCTAATTGAGCTCTCCAGGGCTTGAGGCTTCAGTGGCCACCTCATTCTAGCTCAGTCCACGGTGGGAATCCAGACTGGATGCGCTGATCTCCTTGGCTTCGGATAAAACAATAGAGCCGAGGGGCGCAGTCTGATTCCAACACATTTGTGTGGGAATTCACAGCACTCAGCTCCCAAACCACCCCTGTGCCACTCATCTCTATACCTGCTTTTCCAGGCCAAAATCTGGCAGTGACTATTTCACAGGGCCTGAGGAATAACTACTTGCCCACTCCATCCATGGAGAAAGCATTTTTGAAGTAGCAGGACTCAAATGGAATTCTTTAGTCTTTTTCCAGCCTGTTTTTTTGGTGGAAATGCTACGAGTATCTAGACATCAGTAATATGGAAAAAAAATTAAAATCACGTTTCTCTTTAAGTGGGTCAGTGGGCGGTCTTTTTGTTACACTATTCAAATCTGCTCTTTTTTTGTTGTTGTTGGGATTATTTATTATTGCTTTCACATTGCCAGTTGGAATTATATTCATTATAATATATACATGTTAATTTTAGGTTCATGAATCTCAAGGGTCAGATTCCTCCCCTGCTGCCAGTTCAGGCTATGAATCTTCCACTCCACCCGCTATAGCTTCTGCAAACAGTAAAGATACCACTAAAACCCCTTCTGCAGTTCAAACTAGCACCAGCCACAACCCTGGACTTCCTCCCAATTTTAACGAATGGTACGTCTGAGGACAACCAAAATGCATTTTAAAAAGAAAACTGAGACAAATCAGATGGAAATGGAGTTTTAAAGCAAGAGGCCATATATAGGGCTACATCTTGGTAACTGCAATTGTTCAGGAAGGTTTGGGGCAAGATCCAAAAGTAGCCATGCCCTTTTCTCAGGATTAGAAAATATGTTTTGGCATTTGAAGATTTTTTTTTTTTTTTACAAAATCTTTTCACTGCTTCTCCTACCCCTTCCTCTTGGTCTCTGTACATCCCATTCTGAAACTCCTTCAGATCATTCTAACACTTGTCTTGTTTCTTGAGGAAGTTATCAAAGGCTTGGTGGTGGTGATGTTAAAGCTGATGGAAATTCTTCTTCGCCTTAGTGGTGATTGTTTAAACTCTCACAGTCTTAAACCATGCCAAAGTCCTGCTATGTCTTGAACTTTTCTTCAAAGCATTACACTTGTGAATGTATCTTCGTCTAATGGGGTCGAAACTTGTTCAGTATCTTTTCAGGCTGAGGATATGATGTTACTCTACACAGATTGTGACATTTAGTATACAGTTGCCTTTTGTAATAACTTTTTTTGTAAATACATATCCGTTGATGCCATATTTATCGTTTGTAATTTAATTATTGCTGCAAGTGCCGGGAACTGAACAATATTTATGGATAAATGTTTTCTAACAAATTCTGTACAGCTTTTGATTATAACTGCTTTAGCATTAAACAATTGTTTTAAGAAAAGGAACACAATTTACAATTTTTGAACCACACTGACTTTTTTTTTGTTTTGTTAACAGCCTCCTACAAATAGGAGATGTGAGTAAACTGAATCTTGTTTGTTGGTATTTATAACTCACTCAGATCCCTTTTTTAATTGTTAAATTATTTTTCTATTGCAGTATAGATTCCTTACAATATCAGTTTCCGTCTGGGAAGGACCCTCCTTTCTTAATCTCTAGCTCAGATGGTTGTTTAACTGAGAGTTTAAATGTGTTTGTCCTGGATTTTCGGCATGCAAATCAAATAATACTGATCAATTCACTTAGTGGCCATGACATCTCAATCTTGTACTTCAAAGACTGAGAAGCTGGTTTTAATCACCCCTGCCCTACATATATAAACATAAGGTAACCTAATTAGTTTTATGTCCCTTAGTTCTTTATCACTTTACATAAAAATGAAAATTATGGCAGGATGCATGTCTATTGAGAGATCACTCATATAACTGTATGTTTGTATCTATGACTTACCTAATCTGCCTGTCAAATCTATTTAGCTCTATATTTTCAAAAACTAGCACACCCCTGAAATAAGGAAATAATGGTAATGAACAAGGCCACTTGAACAGTGCTTCTCATGATTAAAGTGCTTAAAAAATGTAGTCTTTAAATTTTGGATGGCAAAGGCTGATTTGTTTGCTGTATATAGTTCAATTGATGATTATCACAATTCCTAACATTTATATAGCAGTGTAATAACTGCAGCAGTTACTAAATGATACTGTGGAAAGAAAAACATTTGGAAAATATGTTATTTTTTAAAGTTTATTACTTGTAGGCAAAGATGTTCAGAGCATGGTTTCCATTAAAATCAGCAACAATAAAAAACGATTGTTTGTTTTGTGATAAAATGTTAACAATCCATTTAATCTTCAGTGAAGCAACTCATTTGGACAAACAGTTCTTTTTACAATGGGTCTGTGGAAAAGAAACTGATGACTATTTTGGGGGGTTGAAGTGGGTAGAGTTGGGACTTTTTTTTAGGGTGCTGTTGGTTATTGAGAGCCCAATCTCTGCATGAATAACAGAAAAGTGGAGATAAGGAATTGTAAAGTATTCAGAAATGTAATGAATAGGCTTAAGTACCTCTTTCTCTTTAAGGGGCAATGCTCTCAGTTTTTGGTGGCAGTCAATTGGTATTATATAATCATTTTCAATTCTAGAATTTTGTTAATTGTTCTTTTTGAAAAAATAAAGTCTTGGCACATTGTATTTATGTTATAACATTTTGTATTTTGTGCCCAATATTTTCCCCATGTTTAAATAAATCAATCTAAAATTGAAATGCTTAGAGAATTTCTGGTGATTTAAAACAAACTTTGATTCCCAGGATACATTAAGACAATCTTTTGTTATCTACTTATTTTTGTCAACAATTAATTATTGACAATTTTTGATTGCAAATTCCTTTGGACACAATATTTTGTTAGTGAAAAATGGTGTCTTTTGCACTTCACTTTGTTGGTATCTGTCTGAATGCCATGACAGAAACTGAAATGGTCATACATGTGTGATGAGTAAGTAATACGGTCAGTTTACCAGTTTACCACACCCTACCCAGCCATTCCAGTCTTGACCTTGACATGGAGAGGTTTGGACCAGATCCACATTTCAGACTTTCTCCCTCTTACAAGCCAGAGACCATTTTAAAGGCTCAGCAATTTTTAATCATAAGACTGCCTCTAAATTTGTGTCACTGTGAAATGTAGATGGCCAGCTTTTCTTCTATTCAGTGAACTACTACAATTTACTGTAATTTACTGTTTTCTCCATGAGTTCTCTCCTTGCTGACCCCAATCCTAAACTAGCTGTAAGTAGAGATAAGTTGAGTACACTGGCTAAAACCGTTGCTTATGCTAATTAAATAACACAAAATATCTCATTGGCAGATACAAATAGTTCTAGGTTTTCTTAGTTTGAAAATATTTTACCATAGATTTTACAGAAAAAGCGCTAAGAGTGTCCTATGAGAAGCTGACAAATAATGATGACAATAACTATAAAATATGCGCTTCTCATGATTCCCTTTTGATTTGAGTACAGCAAATTTCTCAAAAACATGGTTTACACATTTTTTTCTACAAAGAAACTATTGACTTTTTTCTTATCCTTTGATTTTCTTGACCATAATCTGGCATTGGGAATGCATATTTATATACTTGAATATAAAATTAGTAACCTAAGAGAATAACCACACACACCCCAAGTCGTAAATGCTAAAGCTCAGAGTCCAAGCTAGGTCCTTCTTAGTAATCCACTCCTTTAAAATGAGTAGGTTAGCATAAAAGTACCAACTGGGGAGGGGAAAGGGAGGTAGCAGTTTCCAAGCATGACAGATGAACTCTAGCCTTCAACCATTTTGGAAGGTTCAAAGATCAGCATCCGGGCTAAGCAAGACTCTCTATTAGGTACTGTGAAGGGTAACCTACTGTTACCCAATTCTTCCAAGCGAGTTGGTGTCCTCCCAATTTGTGCTTGACTTTTTGCGTATTTTGCCCCAGGTTTCCACACTCCCTTTTCCTCCTAAGAAAATGCACCCAAACTAAACCAGAAGTCCAAAGAAATATTAGTTTGTAAGTTTCTGAAAGGCTCTGCCACGATCTGAATGGAGGGTACTGCTGTACTTGTATCTAAGCTTGTTTTCTGTCACAGGCCCTGAAGGTCCAAGGCTCCAGTTGGGCTCTAGTTGGGGGTAAGGCGGGAAGGGTGATGCTAGGGGTCTCAGTAGTCCTTGGGGAACCCCTGTCCACACACCAAATTCTTCTAAATCTCCGCTTGAGGTTTGGGCAGGGAGGAGGGGACCTCATTTCCTAGGGTCAATTCTCTTGCGATTTCTGCCCGCTGACCCTTTGACCTCCACCAACAGGGCCCTTGGCGGCCATAAGCTAGTGGATCGCCTTGGGCTCCGAAGACGCTTCGCGCCCCATCGCCTCTCGGCCTCATTAGGCCGGCGGGGCTGTAAAGCAGAAATCAGCCTCTGCCTAATCCCGACCTGGGGTCAATATGAGCCCAAACAATGGCGAGCTCCGAAGGCAACAGCATAGCGCTGCCAGCAAACTTTGTTCAATTCCTTTTCCACTGGCGGTGGGGGTGAGGACCGTGGTACCCGAAGGCCGCTTGTGGCATCCCCATCCCTCCGCAAATGCTCTCTTGCTCGGTCCTCCAAGCCCCTTTGCGGGGCCCAGGATGGAGGCGGTGAGGCTCGGCCCTGTATGAGGCTGACCCAAAAGGGGCCTCCTCTGCACTGGAAGCACACGTGTGGGAGCTTCGCCAGGGCCTTAGCGGAGACCCGCAGGGAGGAAAGAGGAGGCTCCGATCCGGGCCTCAACCCCTCCCTGCTCCCCGTGGCTTCGGCCTTTTCAAGCCGAGACCAGGGACCATAGGACTCCCCAACCCCCCATCCCCGCGGGCGCGGCGCGCAGGCGCATAGCCTTGCAGCCGTCGAGTGGGATTTTGCGGACAGGGGGTGGGGGTGGGGGAGAGGTTGAAAGCAGCCTCGCGGGGAGGGCGGCCTCAGCTAAGCGGGGGCGGGGGGGTTAGGAAAGGAGAGTGATGTGGGAAGGAGGGTTGGTTTGGGGGCGGCTCTCGAGTAGGGAACATGGCGGCCGGATGCGAACCCCCGCGGAGCACAGCACAACGCAGACTGCGGGCTGCTGCGCTGTGGTGTCGTTGAAATTCCCTGGTTATTCCTCAGCGCTGGCGCCTCGCGGGACAATGTAGGTCGTGGCAGTTGAACGGAGTTTAAAAACAAACAGACAAAAATGGAAGCGAAGAAGTTCTTCCTGGGTACGCTGGTGGGAAACTGATGTGCTCTTTAAGGGGAGTGGGGTTCTCACAAGATTTGGGGCACAAAAGCCACCAGAAGAAGCTCCAGATTAAAAATAAATAAATAAAACAAACAAAAAAGCCTCCACCAAAACCCTCGCTCCTCCCTCTTCTCATGTGCGTGCGTGCGTGTGTGTGTGTGTGTGTCTGTGTGTGATCTCGACTTCACCGTGTCTCTGTTGGGATTCCACCGCACCTTTCAGTCCTTAAAAACGAACAACAGTGGACAATCTGTTCTCTTCTCAGGACAATGGTCAGGCCGGTTTGGAGGGAAAGGAAGGCTTGTCAACCCACTTTTACCTTTGAGAGTTCGTATGCTACCCTTTCCCCAGGCCTCATTTTGTCCATAACTCATTTAAAAGATCCTACGAAAAACCAACACTGTTAGTGCTTTTGTATCTTAGGCTAAAGGCAAAAGGGGATCCGAAATGCCCAAAATTTCCCTTCAGTTTTTGCTTAAAAGCCTTCATGCTGGACTGTGAAACTCTCTACGGATTCATCTGCATATGTGTCCTAGTAAGGAAAATGACATTTTAAAAATGTGCTTTATTGACTCCCCTTTCCTCTGGGCAAAGAAGCTGCAAGAACTCTTCTAGGTGTCTTCCTAGAGAGCAGCGTCCAAGCAAAACTACAACCCTCTTGGGGTTGTCCACTATCAAGGGTTCTGGCTACTGAAGATGTGCGGCAGTTCCTAAGGGCCACCTTGGGAAGGGCCCCAGGTGGGTGGGCAGGTCATTAGCAAGTCTGGAACTGATCTGGGGGAAATCTGCAAAACAGTGCCTTTATCTACGGAGAACAATTGATGGGGCTGTCTTTCCTCCTTTTCAATGCACAAAGACAGCGGCTTTGGAGCAAGAATTTGGACTATGCATTTAAGTTGCGGTGTTTTGCATTGGAAGCCTCTGGGTAATTAAAATTAGCATGCTCTGTAGTATTTTGTGTGCTTTTACTATGTGTGATTTCTGCATGTCAAAGGGGTTGGAGACTCTTCAAGATTTTGAAAACTTCTTTTGAAATTGCCACCAAGCTGATTTTCCCCCTCTTTCCTGTGGGTGAAGTTTCCTTTCCAGTCTGGTCACCCCACATGCCCACAGTGGAATAATCTACTGACATCTTTGAGAGATCAAATGAAGTAAACTGTGTTTGTCTTATTTTTTTTTTTCCGTGCTGTTGTCTGAACCCTGAAATGTGAATTTTCTTCCTGGTCAAATCTCTTGATATCAAATTTGGAAAACAGAAAGTTCTTTAAAATGGAAAAGTGTCAGCTACGGGTTAGACAGTTAGGGGTTTGTCTCTGTAAGTACTACAGAGCCTGGATTCTCTTCAGTTAAGTTTAAAATCAAGTGAAGATACTGGCTGTGGTGAATGGCTTCCTCAGGATACCTGAGCTGTCTTTGGGTCACTTCACAGATGAACTGGCTGGGCTTTTTTTGTTTGTTTGCTTTGCTTTTGTATTTTTTAAAATTAGAGTTATGTGAATGAAATTTCTGAAAAACAGAGCAAGTTACATTTGTTGACTCCAAAGGGCACTTCTTTTCTCACTGAGGTTTTGGTTTCTATCATATAACTACTGAAATGTTCAGCTTGAAAACAGTTAAGTGTGCAGGAATCATTTAAAGAGAGCCACTTTGGACTAGTGGTATCTTAATGCAAGAGCACAACAACTTCTTTGAAAAAAAAAAAACAAAACAAAACCAGAGACTCCTGTTTCAAAACACACGTTAAAACTAAAGCAGCTAAGGGACTGAGTAATTTTGTGTATTTCTAATGTGATTCCTCTTCAACCTATTTGCTACTCTGATGATTAGACAGAAGCAGCGGCTTTATGGCAGCAATAAAACACCTTTCAACAAATGGCAAGTTTTATAATATTTGCTCTCTAGTAGGCTAAGTGCATTGTCTAAATTGCTTTTTGAAAATACAATTGATGTAGAGATCATTTGGAAATAAGATACTAGAAATAAGACATTCCTTCTTGTTTTATTGTAAACTAGCCATTTTAAACAACATATCCATGTAATATTTGATGACTTTTTTTTCTGTAAGAAAATATGGACTGTTTTGACCTATCTGCAGTTCACTTTTTGTTTTCTTGCCAGTGTTGTCCTGCTTGGTATCTGGGACAGACTCTAATTCCTGATGAAGAACTTGATGCTGACGTTGGTGTCCAGCAACCAGCCCTGGATAACACTACCTATCCTAAATGCAGGGTTAATGCTGAGCCTACTGTGCAAGAAATGATTTACTGATGAGGTTTCAAAGAAAACCACATCAATTTGGATGTCTGTTACTTTGAAGTGATCATTTGAAGAGTAGTAGCTTCTTCCCTAGGTCTAAAAAAAAAGTAAAGACTATTTTCTTCTTTTGGTGTATTGCATTCTGTGTTGAGCAATCATTTGTGAAATGAAAACAGCAAAAAGACTCCTCCCCTTCAATTTAGGATTTATAAATGGGAAGATGATGGTGAAGAGGGACCTTGTTCAGAATCTCGTAGTACTATCTCATGCACTGTTGCAAATCTTTCAAATATCTGAGCTGATGTTTAAAACTAGAAACGAAGAGTATTTGTCATTAATTTCACTATGCATGTATTCAAAACCCAATACCCAGGATCCCTACAATTGTTGTTTGACTTAATAAAACAATTTAAATTATTTTTGTGATTATTGTTTTATTATAATAACAAGCAAAGTCCCTAAATAACTTTGATTAACCTGTTGAATAGGGGCAATTTATATTCTAGTCATATTTTCATGTGATAGCTGGCTTTTCAGTAACCAGTCAACTTGAGAAAACCCATAGAATAAACCCAAACAAATTGTTTTGATTTCAGTTCCCTCTATCCTGGGGCTCAAGGCTAATTGCTTTGAGTAGAGTGACAACCATAAAGGTAAAAGGAGGCTATCAATCTAAAGGTAGTCATATTCTAACACTAGAAGGATGTTTTCTTTTTTTAACCTTCATCCTGATTTTTGGGACAAGTAGGCAATCATTGATTAGAACAGTTACAGAATCATGGGACACAGGTGTTATTAAAATCAGGTTTATTATTAATTAATTGTAAATTAATTATTGGAAGATGAAGACACTTGAAAGATTCTCCAAACACCACACACATACTTGATTCATTATTTTTAATTTGCCATCTGTAATCTAATGTAATCTGTGAATACCATCACTGGTTAAATTTTCATGGTTATGCTACGGTGAAATAAATAAAATTTTGACCTGAGTTTATTGCTATTGGGACTTCAGATTAGTTTCACTAAAATGAATATTATTGCCTTTTTTTCTCTTCTTGTCTTTTTTTTTTTGGTTACTTGATACAGAGTTTCTCTGCATATCCCTGGCTGTCCTGGACTCACTTTGTAGATCAGGCTGGCCTTGAACTCACAGAGATTCACCGTGCCTCTGCCTTCCATGTGCTGGGATTAAAGGCATGTGCCACCATGCCCCAAACTATTGTCATTTCTAAGTGGTAGCTCATCTCTTTCCGATTCCTGTTGTTTATTTACATCAAGAGTAGAAAATAAGTTGTGGGGTGTGGTGGCACACAACTTTAATGCCAGCACACCAGAGGCAGAGTCCTCAGAGTTCGAGGCCAGCCTGGACTACAGAGCAAGTTCCAGGACAGCCAGGTTGTTACACAGAGAAACTCTGTCCCTAAAAACAAAAACAACAAAAATTAAAGGGTAGACGAAAGAGGAGGGGATATGGCTCAATTGGAAGAGTGCTTGCCTAGTACTCAGCAAACTTTGAATCTAATCCCAAAGACCACATAAACCAGGCATAGTGGCGCACACTTGTAATATCAGCACTGGAGATGTAGATAGAGGAGAATCAGACCTTCATACGTACAAGGTTATTCTCAGCTACATAGAGTTGAAGGCCAACCTGGAAGAGATGAAAACCTGTCTTAAAGGAAAGGAAAGGAAAGAAAAGAAAAGGCTGCCTTTAATCCTAGCACTTGGGAGGCAGAGGCAGGTGGATCTCTGTGAGTTCAAGGCCAGCCTGGTCTACAAAGTGAGTTCAGGACAGCCCATATTGCTACAAAGAGAAACCCTGCCTTGAAAAAAAAAAAAAGAAAGAAAGAAAGAGAAAAAGAAAAGAAGAGGCGGCGGTGGTGGTGGTGATGCACACCTTTAATCCTAGCACTTATTGAGGCAGACACAGGCAGATTTCTGAGTGTTTTGAGTTTGAGGCCAGCCTGGTCTACAGAGCAAGTTCCAGGGCAGCCAGGGCTACACAGAGAAATGCTGTTCTTGAAACAAACAAACAGAAAGAATGAAAAAAAGAAAGAAAGAAACCAGTCAAGGAAGCTTAATTTTTGCTTTTTATCCTTTATATAATAAAGTTTATAAGAATGTTAGTTAGATTTTGTTCTGTGCTTGTTTTTAAGAACAGGAATTACATTTGGAAATAGGCAGTAAATAATTATAATGATATTGTTTTTCAAAAAGCTGGTATGCTACATCCAGGGTTGTTCTAAGGACTAAATAAACAAATAAACAAACAAATGTCCATAAGGCCTCATCACTGACTATTCTCTGAGCAAGTGTTAGCTCCTTTCTTTTCCATTTTCAGATAGTAATTGTTTAGTTGCTTTGGGGAAGTTTTCAATTTCTAATACTACGGAATATTTTATTAGAAGCGAATCACGGTTTATATTGGGGAACAAATCAATACATATTTTAGATAGCAGATAGAGACTGGGAACATCTAAGAAACACCAAACTTCATAAATGTAATCATTAGATCAAGCATGTAGACTTATGAACATAGCCATGAATATTTGAACACATAAAGTTCATGTTATTAGATGCCTATTGTTCAATGTGTTTCAATGAATACACTCATTCTTTGTTTAAAAATTAGAGTTGAGTACTTAAAACTTGTAAGCATAGTACTTAAATTGGATCAAAGTTTTACTTTCATCCACAACTTGATTCTGATATTAAAATTCAATGGAAGTCGACACTCACATGTAAAGAATAGACTAGATCTTATATTTTAAATTATTCAGTTTCTCCTTGCTAAATTTATTTTAGTATCATGCAAGTATGACTATTGAGTAATGAGACTGATTTTTCTGTGGTACTTGGAAGCTAACCTTGAAAACAACTCCCAAGTAGATGTCCTGAAATGTTTTGACCAATGTCAATGTGGTTAGAGTAAGTTTATGGACTCTTGATGTGACTATTGTTTCATTTAAGATGAAAGAAAAATCAAAACAAAACAAATAATAGCCTCTGGTGTTAATTACTTTACAGTCATTCTTATGATTTCATTATGCCATAATGCATTCCTTTATGGTGTAGGGGTGGAAGGTTATCTCTCACTCCATAGAGAAAAGTGAGTAGTGATCCAGGTAAAGCACAGGTCTGCAATCCTAGCACTCAGGAGTCTGAGGCAGAAAAATTATGAATTTGAGAGTCAGCCTTGGCTGCCCTGCCACAAAACAAAACAACCGAAACAAGAAAGCCTTAACTTGAGAAAGTTCAAAATATGTTCTGCCATAGTATGATTTTGTTGTTGTTGGTGGTGGTGGTTTTTCAAGACAGGGTTTCTCTGTGCATCTCTGTCCTGGACTCACTTTGTAAATCAGGCTGGCCTTGAACTCACAGAGATCCGCCTGCCTCTGCCTCCTGAGTGCTGGGATTAAAGGTGTGCGCCACCACGCCCAGCATGATTAATATTTTTTCATTTGGATCTTTTCATGCCATGAAGCCAAACAAAAACACCAATACACATGGAACTATGTCTTGACTCCTATTCACCTCATCTATTAGACAGAGATATCAGCCATATAGAACTTCTTTTGAGTTGTGGCTGGTTGTTATTACCAGCAAGATGTCAAATGACCAATTTCAAAATATGTCTCTATTTCCTTCAGTGGTGCAGTGTCTCCAATGACTGGATGGGAGAGAAGATATGGACTAAACCTAATGATCAGATCAGTCAGTGCCCGTCTCTCCACCTAGAAGAGAGGGCAGAAAGAACATGCTCTTAAAGCCTGACAAGTGTTTGACTCCTTTTGCCTTTTGTACTATTCTTTTTTTTAATAATTTATTTTTTATTTCTTCAAGTTACATCTCAATCACAATCCCCTCCCTACTCCCCCTTCCAATCCCACCCTTCCACCCTCCTCCCCCTCAACCCCCCTTCCCCTTCCTTTCTTTTTTTTTTTTTTTTTTTTTTGGATTTCTCCCCCCCCCACAACAGCTCTCCCTTTCAGTCCAAAAATGGTTCTTTTTCTTATAACTATAAATACAATACAAAACAACAGAAATAAATAGGCCACAATTATAAGAGTTATATGGCTTAGCATACATTCCCAATGTCCAGTCCATATGTATTTGGCACCTGACTTTAACATTCTACTATCTAACCATCTCCATGAGTTTAAAGTTCTATATCTAACTCAGCTTTCATACTAACTTGCCTCACAATTTTAAAAATATCTTCTTAGATCCAGAACACCCTCTTGATTCCTAAACAACTCAAAACGTTCTTAGGGAAAAAAAATAGTTAAAGCTGTTCTTACAAGTCAGGTCCACAGAAACTTCACTAGTGAAATGCTGAAATGTGATTGGGGACAGTTACCTCTGTAGATGTTTGAGACAAAAGGAACTGATGAGTATTTGTGGTGAAAACATAAGTGTATTGTGATACCTTCATATTGACTCCAGGCATTAAATTTGTTTACAAACTGCTCCCATTGTTAGCCACTGAGAACTCACACAGAAAGCCTGCTCACTCATGTCTTGTACACTCATATTTCTGTAGCTGATTACCAAGAGAGAACGTAATTTGCTGGCCAAAAGATACCATCTCTTGGAGATCTCACTATCTTTCACAAACAAACAAAAAACAAAACTGTTTTACCACACTGAGACCTGACATGCAATTGGCTATGGTGACGATCCCAACTAGAAGGAAGTAGTTAACTTTTGACCAGTGCTATATTAAATGAAAACATTCAGTTGAAGTGAGTTAGCGATTTCAATTGACTCATCAGTCGTCAATATCTAGCTGGCATCATGTTTCACTTTGCTAACAAGCTTTTTTCCTGCGACTGACGCCAACAATGCAGGTCCTTGAAACAAATGACATGTTTGATAAAACAATCTTTTTAAAACCATTATGCACTTCAGCATTTGTCTTTTCCTCTAGCACAGCATCTGTTCATCTGATACAGCAGACATCTATTCCTTGATCATTTCTGAGCCCCCACGATTTTTTAACTTAACCTGCTGTTATCTCAAGGATAGGAAATAAAACCTCTTCCATTGAATGTTAAGTTGTTCAACACTGAAAGACGATCTTTATCCCTAAGGCACTAAATTTAATTTTACAGAAACAGTCTCATAAGACTTTCTGATAAAATAGTGGTGTAAAAGAAATTTACTATATGTGTGTGTGTGGGGGGGCGTGTGCCCCCAAAACCTAGTAGTGCTAGATTAGGAAACATGTTAAAGACACCACTTTTGTTGTTGTCTTTGCTATGGGTTCTTGAAACTTTGCATGACTTTCACAGTGATGTAAAGCTTCCGACCTGAAGCTTTGGTCTCTGAACTGGTGAAATGAAAAATTACGTGGTTGATCTGATAAATATGGATGCACTTCGTTCCTTAGTGAGCCCTGTTTAACTGCATAATTTCCTTAGATGAATAAAACTGAGGAAGTCTTAATCTCTGATTTGCATATATCTGGGTTGCATGTATATGATTCCCTTTAATTGAATATTGACTAATTGCCTAATATTGCTATTAGAACATTGAATTTCAGTTCCAATGCTGTCATTAACAATGTAATCACTTTGGATAGGGAAAAAGTTGGAAGATATTACTTCAGTATCAGAATTAGGGATAAGTACCAACTTCTATCTTTGAAAAAAGAAAATAAAGTCTGGAAACATCTTTGAATTAGAAAATAAACCTGAACAAATATTAAGTCACAAAATAAATTACCATTGTTAAATGCCAAATCTTGACATACACTAGATATTTTATTAAATCTATTCTTGGTTCTAAGTACTGTGAATTCAGGATCCAGAGACATTCCAAGACAGGGTTCCTCTGTGTAGCCCTGGCTGTCCTGGAACTCATTTTGTAGACCAGGCTGGCCTCTGATTCAGAGATCTGCCTGTCTCTGTCTCCTGAGTGCTAGGATTAAAGATATGAGCCATCCTCACCTGTCCTGATACATTCTAAAAACATTAAATAAAATTAGGTCATTCTGGGACTGGAGTGATGGCTCAGCAGTTAAGAGCACTGACTATTCTTCCAGAGGATCTGGGTTCAAATCCTAGCACCCACATGGTAGTTTGAAATTGTCTGTAGTGGTAGGGAGTGGTGGAGCACAACTTTAATCCCACCACCTGGGAGGCAGAGGCAGACAGATCTCTGTAAATTCAAGGCCAGCCTGCTCTACACAGTAAATTCCAGGATAGCCAGGGCTACACAGAGAAACCTTGCCTTGAGAAACTTTAAAAACAAAAAAATCATTCTGGAAAACTAATTGTACATTTGCTTTTATTTATGTGTCTATTATTATTGTTACCATTATTGTTAGTTTTTGTTTTGTTTTGTTTTGTTTTGTTTTGAGACAGACAGGGTTTCTCTGTGTAACAGTCCTGGCTGTCCTGGAACTCACTCTGTAGACCAGGCTGGCCTTGAACTCAGAGATCTACTTCCCTCTGCCTCCCAAGTGCTGGGATTAAAGGTGTTAGCCACCATGTTTGGTGTACATTTGTTTTTCATTTGCACTCATTTCTTTAAATGCATCCCCCCAGGCAATTTTTGTTGGGATGGCAGGGTACATTCTGTAGACTGCACTAATTGAAACTGATTGGTACATATGTGGTATTGTATAGATGCAAACATGAACATCGGTTTAGGTTTAAAGAGCGTGTCCCAAGTAGTCTGGTGTTCAACACTGAGTTGTGGTAGAATCAGAAAAGGGGGTTTCTTAACTAAGGCAGATGGTAAAGCTTATTTCTTTAGTGCCAGAGAAATAGAACTGCTGTGGTACAAGGCTGAGTGATTCAAATGCCTACATCTGACTTTTGTGTTTGCCCTGCAGTATTGCTCAGACTTGGTCTTGGAATCCTGGGTGAATGTCTTTTTCCTATCTTGGTATATTGAGTGCTAGGACTGTAGGAGCATGTCACTGTACCCAGGCTGACTTAGAAAAACACTGTCTAGAATGCAAGAAGTGAGACTCCTCATTGAATCTCAGTTTTAGCTTTGGCCTCAAGCTTAATGTACTGTGTAAGCCTAATTTTCTATGTTTGTGCCATGGTTCTTCTTGCAAATGGCTACATTCAAGGGACAATCTAAGGGCCATCTCAGGAACTTCTTTAAGCTTCGGGAAAAGTTCTCAAGGAAATCCTCTAGTACACATCTCTTTTAGTCCATTAGACAGTTCAAACCCAGAGGATAGCTATATTTTATCAAAATCAAAATGTCATTCATGTCAGAAAGCATTCAATATTAATCGCAAAATTATGTGCATTAAATTAATTGGATGTTGTAGTGTTGTGTCAAGAGATAACTGTGGTTTTATGGACAAAATGGAGTAAGAGACAGAGAAATATATAGATGGATGTTAAAGAAAATTTAAAGTTTGCAATGCTATGTGATTGTCTTGGCACACTGTCTTCCAGTAAATGAGTTCAATGAGTGAATCACTGGGATGTTTGTTTCCATGGCATGTATTATGTACCGTAATGGCATTTACTTTTGACTGCTTAAATATTTCCACAGAATTATGATTCTGAGATAGCCTGATTTGTGGGTTCTTGTCACCTGTCTCAAATTTTCTCAGGTAGAACTTAAGTAAATGAAGTTAAATTTATCAGTGACAAGACCTAAGGTTCTTCTCTTTCGATAATTGTTCCAGTTGAACCTATTACATATGTACATTTTAAAATTACTATTTCAAAATAAGACAGAAATCATCAAACCCCATGAATCTATTTAAAACCAATGTGTCTACTTATCCACCAATGGTGCTCAAAGACTCTGTACACCTCATTCCTCAGCTTGTAGATGTAGTTCAGTGGTATATAGTGTTTGCTTAGCATGTACAAAGCTCTGGGTTTCATCCCCAGCAATGGAAGAAAAATATTCGGTATATCAAAATGGGATCGCCAATCAAGAAAATCCTGAATTTTTGTTTGAGATGGATTTTTTTTCCAGTGTGTATAACTCTCTCAATTCTCTTAATTTTGCAAATGAGATTGGCCAACCAGTTGGAGGCATATAGATGTAGATTTAGGCACAAATTGGTTACTACAAACAGGAAGTAGATTTGAGATTTCTCAGCATCTGTTTGTTTAATTTAACCCTTAACTTGAAAGCAAAGCACAATCTGTAGGGGTTAGATAAATTAAATTTAGAAAATATATAGAGGTTTCTGATACTGTCTCTTAATTCGGGGCATGAACAGCATTATCAGCATGAAGTCAGGAAAAACAGGAAAGACTTAATAGACTGAAAAACAAGGTTGAAGTCAGGAAAAACAGGAAAGACTCAATAGACTTGAAGAAACAAAGTATCTGGCCTGACATTGTTTTCAGCTGCTAAGTGGGCAGAGCCCAAATTAAGCTGAAACAGAGTTCCTCCTATTTAAGGACAGTGCATGGAGCCCAGAAAGGGAAGAGGCCCCTAATGCTAGAGGGCTCCAAGAGTCCTGCTGAAAAAAGGGCTGGCCATTGATGGCCAGCTCTCTCCCTGAAGCAGAAAGAAGCCGGTGAGCAAAGAAAGCCTGAGCAAGACACCAAAAGGCCAAGGACTGGACCCTGTGGCTCAGCTTTTGCCTGGAGGGGTTTAATCTGTCCAATCAGTGGCCTAGGGGAAACTGTGCCTGGCTTTAAGGACTGAGGCAGAGCAGCTGAGTTCTTGATTCAAAAGAAGTAAGTTGGCCTGCAGATGGCTGGGGTCTCCCACAGAGAAGAAAGCATGAAGCCTTATTTAAGGTGAGACTGCAATAACCAACTTACCCTGACGAACCTGCATCTGAGAGATCCAGAAAAAGGACTGCTAAGTGCGTTAAAGAATCTACAACAAAGACTGTGTTCCTGACGACTGAGGACCTGCCCCAGAGACTGTATCATTCTAAAAGGTTATGAAAGTAGTTGTTATAATTATCAATAGGTTTAGTGGATAGGTTAAAGGGGTTGTAGGAATTTATAGGATTAATAGTTAAGAAATTGTTGGTGTTTGTTATAAGTGAATTTAGTAATAAATAAATAAGTGTTAAATAATAATTTAAAAGATCGGTTACAACAATCCTATTTGTGTTTCTGATCATTTCTCATTCCTTCTGCCCAATGTTTTCCCCAGGTTTCATGGTTTTCTGCAACAATGATCATGGCATATTAAAATGGTTACATTATAAATACTGTGCTGTCAGACAAATTTCTAACACATCAGAAAAGAATGGCATTGCTTTTTCTATAAAGAGTAAGAACAATAATTCACTTTCTCTATAGTTCTGTTATACAGACATTACAACATGATTAGCTGAAATGGAACATTAATTCTCAAAGTACCTTCTAGTATTATGGGTCCTAAAGGTTTATTTTCCCATTACATTAAAGAGATAACCTGTTTGAACCCAGCCAGAAGAGATCCTTATCTAATGTACATTTGCAGAGAAATAAAGTGCATTCCACCAAATCTTTTCAATACAGACAGTTCTGCCTAATAAGCAGTTAGGTTCCAAAATTTCCTTTTACAGTTTTAGCTTATTTTAAACCTACCATTTATTTCTCCACAGAAACAGTGATAGTTGGGGCTTTCAGATTAACTATTCAGAAAGTGTATTTTTCTCTTATTTTAATGTTAACTTGTGGTGTAATCAGATGATGATATCATAATAATTGTAGTGTTGGATAATTCAACTGTAGTGTATGTGCCAAAGGCACACACTCCTCAGCTCCTTAGCTGCCAGGACACAAATGGGTATGGTAAAGGTGGATCTCTTTCCACATCTCCTTGGATTAGGTAGGACCAAAGAGAATTCTCAATTAGAGTGGGTACATGGGGCAGGGGGAGGGTTGGCTATGGGGCTCAGTGCTAGAACATGCACTTAGCATACATAAGGCTGAGTTTAATTGCAAGTATCAAAGCAGAAAGAAATTGGATGTGGGAAAGTGAGGAGAGAAGAGAGAGCAGAGAAGCACAGGGGTGGGATGAGGAGAGGCTGAATATATATTATATATGCAGAGAAAAATCATAAATACAATTTTCTCAAGCTCTATCAGTTCAGTTAAACTAAACTATACTTGGTACTGTGTTTTTGGTGTAGTCATTAACTGCAGGTGGAGGAAAACAGCAAATTGCCATGTATAGTGACTGGTTCATAAAACTGCCAGGTGAGAAGTTCAGGGGTTCCAGCATAGAAAACCGACACAAACTCTTCTTTGTAAAGCAGGATCATCTCTTTTCAGAACCATGGCCCCAACTTCTTCATCTATTTTGCTTTATGAAGTACACGCCCTCCCCCCACCGCCTCCACCACCACCAATACACACCTCCCAGTGCAAGGAATGAAGCTCTCTCTTATCTTAGTTTAAAGTTTGGGTTTCCAAAGCAGATGAAAAATAAACCTGCAAACAAACCAAACTTGCCCAAGTTTGAGTCTAATGAAAAAGCAAGCGAAAGCGTTTGAGCAGCAAACAATTATTTCCCAATTCCACACTGTAAAAAAAACTATGTCTCTGCGTTCCATTTTATTTTGTTTTGGTATTAAGTAATCATTTTCACTCTCCCAAACAAAAGCTATATTCTTTGTGTTTGCCTTTCTTGCCTCCCGCTCTTAAAACAGGCGCACTTCCTCCAAATGGGTTAATTTCCATCAAGCTTTATCTATCTTGAGAACAAAGTATGATAAAGCTTACACAAATGCTGTTTACAAAAAAGAACTCTCCAAAATCCAAAAGTCCTATTTTAGATTGTGGCTTTGGCTTTTGCAGCTCGTGAAAAAAGTGTCCATTTCCTGAGAACTCTTTCAGTACATTGTTTACTTAAATGGCAAGTTTGGTAAATTCAGCATATTTCTGCATTTGAATCTAATTCTATAAACCTCCCAAGTGTACCTTATTTAGGACTGATTTTTAAGGTATCTGCTGGTGGTTTTTTTTTAACTAAAGGCTTCAAAACCATTTTTAATTTGATTTTATTCTCCTCGTTGTTGTTGTTGAGACAGCTTGTTGAATAGCACCGTAGGGTCAGAGCTTGTCATATAGCCTTGCTGGCTTCCAACTCATCCTCTTCCTCTGCCTCCTTGTGTGTAGGGAAATCTTGTTCCTTGGATTTTGGAGACTATGAAGAAGGTAGGTAATTGCCAATACTATACAGGGAGCCCTGAAGTGGAGTTGCCTCCCAGTAGCTCCATTGGTTGTGAACTTCCCTACATTTTTAAAGACTCTCCTTACTGTTCCATAAAATTAAATTTCCTCTTTGTCTTTTCAGTTCCTTCTCTGCTGTTTTCAGAACAGTGCTTAAAACTAAGATGAAAGACCTGATACTTTCTATCACAGAGAACAGTTTCAATGACATGTTTCACTAATTAATGTGTAACAACGGGGAGATTAGACTTTCAGTTAGTTTTGTGTTGAAGCTATAGCATATTTTCAAAGGGTGTAACTCAGAACATATTGGAGTACAACATGTTTGAAATACAAATCTTCACACATGGCTTTGATTATAATATGCACACCAAATACAGGCACAATGCAGTAAGGCTTCCAGAATGCATTAGAACAGGAAAATGCATTGCAATGTAAATGTTTTGGATCTTAGTCCTTCTTGTACTGAAATAGGAAAGTGCATAAGGAGAGTTGGAGGGGCAGGTTGTAGAGTCAGACCTGGATTGATTATGAATGAAGAAGCTTCCTTGGAATTCTGAGTATCAAAGAATTGAATGGAGCACATGCACTTTAAATGCCCGCATTTCCTTCCCTCAGTGGAAAAGCGCATACTCAACCCTGTATTAATAAAGTCATATCCCTTTCTTGTGGTTTACATACCCCCACAATATGTTTCACGTCTTATTGGAATATTATCTCAAGGGACCAAATATTTGAAGCTATTGAGAAACATTTGATGTGAGTCTTTGCTATTTATTGGGCGGGGACTCACAGGGTAAAATTTGTATGAGTATTATCTAATCATACTTCTGTAGATATAAAAATAAAATAATCAACAGAATTCTAGAGCAATCCAGTTGGAGGAGAGTGAAGAGAAAATAAGTAGGAGGAAACAAAAACCATGTTTTAAAAAATAATTTAGGTGTGTAGACAGTTTTAAATTGGTGATGAAGTCTTAAGAAAAAAAATGCCTTTAATCTTAGCACTTGGGAGGCACACATAGGTGGATCTCTGTGAGATTAAGGTCATCCTGGTTTACACAGCATAGCAAGTTCCAGCCTGTTTGAGGCTATACACTGAGATCTTGACTAAAAAAAAAATATTATTATTTTTCTTTTCATTTGAGCTTCTGGGTTAAATACTTCTGACATTTCTCTAACTTACTAAGTTAAAACGTAGGTTCCTGGGGCTGGGGCTCATTGCTACAGTTTAGTTCTTACATTGGGTCTTGGTTGACTGCTTAGGATTATGCAGAAAGTGCTACATGATTCTTACTTTGTCATGTCTACTTTTGGCTTCATTTTTGCTTTGCAATTGCTGAGGACGAGACCCAAGGCCTTGTACATGGTAAGCAAGCACTCAACCGCTAAGGTGAGCCCCTGCCTGTAAATTCCAATGAATTGTCAAGAGGCTTTATTTAATTTGAAGCCTGAGTCACAAGAAACATGCTTTACTCTTGCTTCAGCCTTGAAGATGTAATATTACCATTCTGCTCCAAGATGGAACAATCCTCTGTCTAACGTTGAAATATTTGTTTTCAAAAACCAAACCAAACCACTCAACAGAAAAGTCCTGTGTAATGTGACGCTAGCTCAAAGTCACAGAGTGGGGAAAAGAGGCAAGGCTTGGAAGAATGGCAAAGGGATGGCAAGTCAAAGTATGGTCATTTCCTATGAGACCAAGAGGTCACCCTTTTCTGTGCTTTGGCACTCGAAGTTGATTTAGGAGCATATTGCTTGTATTCTTTACCAGGGCTTTTGTAATCACTTCCTTTCTTTCCTGCATCTTCATCTCATTTTGTCAAGTTCTTACCACTTTTTCTCATTGTCTTTGTTTGCTCATGGGCTGTCTCCTCTTCAAGTAGCTTTGCCTCCATTCTTTCTTGACATCCCAAGGTGAGATGAATCTTCCTAACACCCAACACTGTTAGGGTCTTTTCTGTGCTCAACAGCCTTCAGAAATTCTCCATTGCTTACCAAATTACATATATCTTTTAGAGCTTGGCCTGCAAGTCTTTCTCGCATAGATCTCACAATAATTTTAGCACATACCTTTCCAGTCAAAAAACAAAAAAAAACTTCAAAAGTGGTCTGAAATAATAGTCCTGTGGGACTCATTGCTTTGTTTTGGCATAACCCAGTCTTGTGGACTCAGAGAACCCATTTATCTTTCTGAGTCTCAGTTTCCTCATCCATGCAAAGGAGATAATGCTAACACCTACTGGGATGTTGTGAGGATGAAACAAATGATGGAAATTCACATTGTTGGGAGCAGCAGGGTATTTTCGATTATTTCTATCAATCACTCATTGGTTACTTGTGGGGTGACAAGCACAGTGGGAGTTAGTTCTGCAGGACCCCAGAGAAACGCATCAAAGTTCACAGCAGTCACACAAAAGTAGTTTCCAGGCTGTCCCTGTCTGAGCAATGGTGTTAAGCACTGTAGAGAACATCTGTTGTGTGTCACTGGAAGGAGGCGCCTGGTGGTCCAGGATGGTGGGCCAAAGCTTCTAGGAAGAGAGATTTGAAGTGGGTACTTTTTATTGTTTGTTTTGTTATGGTTTTGATACAAAGTTTCATGTAACCCTGGTTTGAACTCACTTTGTAGCAGGGGAAGACCTTGAACCCAGTATCCTGACTCTCAAGTGCTGGGATTGATTGCAAGACTACAGTACTGTGCCCAGATGAACTAGATAGGTTTGAGACAGGAAGATATATGTGAGAGAGATGGATGGGACACATTTTAGAGAATCAGATCCTGCTCAGGGTAGAGAAGGTGGGGATCTGCCTCAGTGAGTGTCTTTTGGAATGAAATTCCTTGGTATTTGTTCAGGAGCAAGTAGCTAGTCAATTTGTTTAGTGATGTCAAATGGGCTACATATAGTGCCTCCTTTTACTATGGATGGCATAAGTTAGGATCTGGGAGATGACACTGTCTTTTACTGAATGAATTTTCTCCCAGTAAACTTCTTGTTGAGAGGAAAAAAAGATGGGCTTTAAGGTGGGAGAAGGGCTGACAAGGAACTGAGCTGCATCTCGCTTACTACTGGCTAGACTACATGAAAGGCGGTCTCGCTTGGTATCATCGAAGATTAAATAAGTCAGCCTTTGGAAAATAGACTGTGGACTCTTGTGATCTGATTTTGTGGTTGGCTCAATGTTATCTGGAGATGAGAAGGGGGATTTCTCTCAGAAGGAAATGGAGACTCACAATGTCAATCTTTCAGATGGGGAAGCAGGCAGACTGTCCTTTGATGGGCAGGAAGGGAGGATTTTCTTCTTTTTCTGAAGCCACAGGGAATTGTATCTGTAATCTCAGGTATGGGGACTCCTGGAGATTCCTATTAAAGTGGCTTTTGAGCTGGCACCTACTACGAGCATACTGCCAGGAAATTGTGAATTGCAAACTATGAACATGTAGTTCTAAACTACTACCTCAGTTGTCATGGTGCCCTCTGAGCATTCTGTAAGATTGCCTTAAAAATTATATACTTGAATGATTTAGCTTAGGGGCAGAGTTCTTGCCCTTGTTCAATCTGTAGTAGTGCCAAAAATGTGTAGACCTAGGCTGAGTATGCTCAGCATATATGAGCGCCTATGTACCAGTCCTGGCACTGTAGAGTTTGGTTTAACTGAAAGAATCTGGGGGAAGAGTTCTTTTTCTTTAAGAGGAAATAGGGGTGCCATCAGAAGTAAGCTTCCTCAAAAGTTCATGTCACTGAGAAAAGTCATTTTTTTCTTCCTTCAACACAAGAGCCATATGTGACTCTCTTACAATGAGTAAGAAGAGAAAAATAATGATTTTTACCTCTCCTTGAGACAGAATGTCACTTTGTAACCTGCTAGCCTGGAACTCACTCTGAAATCAATTCTGACTTAAACTCTCAGTGATCCTCATGCTTCAACATTTTGAATGTTGAATTATACATGTGAGACACTATGCTTGGCTCAATGAAGTTCTTTAATCAGAGTGTGTGTAACAGAGAGCTTTCAAAATGAAGACCTAGGAACTAAAGGAAACTGTTCTAACCCATCTTTTTTTGTTTTGTTTTTCGAGACAGGGTTTCTCTGTGTATCCCTGGCTGTCCTGGAACTCACTCTGTAGACCAGGCTGCCCTTGAACTCACAGAGGTCCACCTGCCTCTGCCTCCCAAAGTGCTGGGATTAAAGGCATATACCATTATAGCTGGCAAGCATTATTTTTTTTTTTTTTTTTTTGGTTTTTTTGAGACAGGGTTTCTCTGAATATCTCTGGCTGTCCTGGACTCGCTTTGTAGACCAGGCTGGCCTCGAACTCACAAAGATCCGCCTGCCTCTGCCTCCCAAGTGCTGGGATTAAAGGCGTGCGCCACCACCGCCCGGCTGCAAGCATTATTTTTGTAAGCCAAAGGGAATTAAGAAAATAAGCAGCTATGCATTCTATATGCTTCTGAGCCCTCAAAATGGTATTTAAACAAATAAAAATAAAGCCTACATGATGGCTCAGGGGGTGAAGGTCTTTGCTGCGTAAGCTTGAGGACCCGAGTTTTATCCCTGGAACTCAATGTAAAGGCAGAACGGGAGAAATGGAACTTTTTTTTTTTGAGAAAGGGTTTCTCTACAGAGCCTTGGCTATCCTGGAACTTGATATGTTGTTGACCAGGCTGGCTTCAAACTCACAGAGATCTGTCTGCTTTTGTGTCTGTAGTACTGGGATTAAAGTACACTTGGTCTTAGAACTGGAACATTCAAGCCATGCTTGGTGGCTCATGCCTTTAGTCCCAGCACTCAGGAGGCAGAGGCAGGCATATCTCCAAGTTCAAGGCCAGCCTGGTCTACAAAGTGTGTTCTAGGACAGCCAGGGGTGCACAGAGAAACCCTGTCTTGAAAAACAGAAAACAAAACAAAACAAAGAAAGAACTGGGACATCCAGAATGTGCAGTTATATAACTCTCACTTCTACCATTCAAATATGTGAGTCCAGTTTCTGCACATTAAGACTTGTCTATCACCAATTCCAAGAGTTATTAATATCTAATCGACAAATGCATTTCTTCCATGTAAAACATTTTTTTAAATTAAGAAAGACAACATTATGCTGAGCTGGGACTATATTTCCTTGGCATATCATTTTCTTGCATGTGCTAAACCTTGCTTTGATTTCCCACATTGTAATAAATAAGTAAATAAATAGTGCTAGGAAACTACTTTTCTCTAAATTGGGTTTCATGTGTTTTATGTTTTGTGGTGAATGGAAGTATTAGATAACAACCACTCCACATTTCTCCTTTGTATGAATACATAATTATTCATGGTATTTTCTTGAGTAAGACACACGATAAACTATGTCCTTCTTTCTTATAGACTAAAAAATTTGTTTATATGAAAGTAGAGCTTGAGAAAATTTGACACCTACTACTGTTAAGAAAATTATGTCTGCAACTGAAGTGTCAGGTATTTTAGCCTATCAATTTTTTTTCCTTACATGTCACATTTTATCAATGTGTGGATGTCACAGTAAGTTTCTAACTTAATTTGTATGATTTGAAGTGTTTAGTTTACTAAGAATATCAAATAACGTTCAAGATTGTTTTGTTTTGTTTGCCTTTATTATAGAGTATTCTTTCAGATACATTAAAAGAAGTCCAGGGTACCATTTGAGCCCCAGCTGCAAGCCTTCCTCACTACGAGGTTTACTTGACCTTGGGCCTAGTGGATTGGAACCCCAAGTGTGAATACTGCCCTTTCCCAAGAGCTGTTAACTTCAAAGCCTTTGGGAAGCATTTGAATGGTAATATTAAGTGCCAGCATAGGAAACAAACACCCATAAAGTGCCTTCTGATCATTCTCTCTCCACCTTCATTTTCAGCTCATCTGCCCATTCATTTCCTAGCTGCGTTTCCCTGCCACTCTTCCACGAGAAAAGCTGTACCCTGATTGTTTTATGCCCTCAATCCTCTTGTGAGAATCACATCAGGGAACACTCGCTTTGGCGTAGCAGATGGGCACAAAGCAACTTTGTTAGAGGTGTGAGTTGAACTTTCCTGAAATTTGAGAGCCACTCCTACTTGGATTTGAACTTTGAAGACCTAGAGATAGGAAGTTTCCATAAAAGGATCAAAACACATCAGAGCAAAACCCACTGATTTGGGCTGGCAGCTAAGTCTCCTAGGATTACGTTACTCAACAGCTCTAGACAGTGGACCCTGAGCCCTGAAAAACCACTTCACAAATGTCTGCTTCAGTCCGGAAGATGAGTGGAGAGAGCGTGAGGATAAATCAGTGCACCCTATCTCCATCACTGAAAAAGCAAATCAAAGCATGGCCTAGTGAATATCATCCTTCATTCAACAGCTAGTGTCTGTGAGAGACTGTTAGGTTCACAGCAGTGTGGCAAGCACAGAGAAATATAATTGTAGTGGTGTCTGCAGGAGGCTAGTGCCTAGTGAACACGGTGGTATCCAGTGGAAGCAGCAGTCGTGCCCAGTGGGGGGCATTGGTCCCTGGTAGGGGGTGAGAACAGGAAATGAGGAAAGAAATGGTGTATGGTAGCAGACTTGGACTCTGGATGGGGGTAGAGGATCCACACTGGTGAGGTGCTGCTTGGTGCATCCCAGAAATACTTGAGGAGTACTTTGCATGACAGGATCTCACAGCCGCAAATGAGGACAGAATTCAGAGAGGATAGCTAGGTTACCCTGTTGGACTCAGAGGCTGGCAAAGCCTAAGGCACTTCACATTATGTAATCCATCAGTGTAAGAAGCATAGTGGTCCCTCTTGGGGAGCTTTTACACATTCCAAGGAACACACACGACTATAAAAGGACTTGAAGAAAGTGACAAATGAGGAGTTGGAGTTTGATGAGAAAGGTGTTCATGAGAGCTGGAAGAATTAGTGGCTTCTTTTAGTGGCACAGATGGGGATTCTTATGGCCAAACAAAAAAATAAATAAATAAAATAAACCTGCTTTTTACCATGTGAGGACTGGGAAGGTACATGTGAAGCAATTGAAGACTGGTGTAGGCCATGCGAAGGAAGATGCCTGATTGTCCAGTCTGTCTTCAAAAGAGTTGGCATGTGGAGTACCGAAAGTACTGAAAGCTTTGTGTAGGCAGACTGCTGGGTATTAGGAAGCCCTGATGGCACCAGCCCAGGACAAGGGAAAGGTATGGGCCAGGAAGACAAACTGAAGGATGAGAGATTCAGTAGAAGGTTACTGAAAGGTATACAGGTGAAAAGGGTCTAGAAAACCAGGTAAAGAAAGTCAAAGGGCTGGCTGAGAAACAGCTCAGACCTAGAGCACACATGGCTCTGAGTACAGTACCCTGGGTTCGATCTCTAGAACTGCATTAAAAAAGTGGAAATGAAAAGGTGTGTGTGTGTTTGTGTGTGTGGCACAATCAAGAGCAGTACAGAAGTGGAAACAATAGTCTGGCTGATAGGTTTTGGAGAACCAGGTGAGTTGGAAGGAATGGAGATTTTTGAGCATGCCCCAGGAACTCCTTGTTGGCAAAATGACACTTTTAAGATTGGCTATATATTTGGTTGTCAAAATAACTAACTATGAGCTTGACAGTGGTGGTGCACACCTTTAGTCCCAGCACTCGGGAGGCAGAGGCAGGCAGATCTCTGTGAGTTCAAGGCAAGCTTGGTCTATATAAGTGAGTTCCAGGACAGCCAGGGCTGTATAATTAGTCCCTGTCTCGAAATATAAAGCAACAAAACAAACAAACAAGCAAGCAAACAAACAAACACTATGCATGGTCCAGGAACAAGCCTTCCACTCTCCTTTCTTTTGAAAAAAGTTATTTGTGGGAAATTGCATATATGTTAAAATATATATGTTGATTATATCTACCACAACTCTCCTCTAATTTCTCTCTAGGCCTCTCTAACACATCTCCTTCTCAACTTCATGTCCTTTCTTTAAAATATATATATATATATATATATACATACATACATATAACCCACTGAGTTCAGTCAGAGCTGCAGCTGCATATATACACATGGGTGTGGGGTCAACAACTGAGGCATTGGCAATCTACCAAAAAAAGGGATTCTCCCTTCCCCAGCAGCCCCCTCTTCTGCAAGAGGCTATCTCTGGTTTAGCTTAACTTTATGTAATTTATTATAAACACATTGGTATTTTTTTTAACACAAATGCAAATCTGATATATGTGTATGCTCATAATTTACCCAAGACAATATGCTACAGATATCTTTTATTGCAGTTATATGTTTGTTTTTCTCATTCTTTTTCACAGCTATGTAGCAGTCCATTAGATAGCTATAGTGTTTATTTTATCATCAGCATTTCAATGATATGCATTTCCTTTTCTTTTCTTTCTTTTTTTTTTTTTGAGACATGGTCTCTCTATGTAGTACTGGCTTTCCTGGAGCACACTGTATAAACCAGGCTGGCCTCAAAGCAATATTTCTTTATACCCAATATATCTTGTTATACCCAAGCTTCAAATAACATATACTTAACAACTATCGTAGGATAAATTCCTAAAAAAGAAATTGCTAGGTCAAAGGATATATAGAGTTTAGCACCATTTAACATATATTATAATTTTTTTCTCTCCAAAATATTTATCTTATTTAATTCTTCAGGAACAAATTAATCAAGACCTCTTCCAAGACGTCTATGGTAATTTGTCAACCTGTTCTTTCTACAACCGCAATAAATACCAGTTTGCACCACTGAAAAGGATTATATTAGTCAACAGATCCTAATGAATGAAGGGTTCTTAATTAAAATAAGCAGAAAGTCATTACTTGTAAATATATAAACAAGTTGATTATAGCAAGAGGCTGAATACTTCTAATAAGCATGTGTGGATATTAAATTAACCATGGTTCACAAACCATCCATGGATGCATGGCTGACTGGAAATAACCACTTCACGGTGGTTAACCAATTTCTTCTGCCAACTGCCAAATGGCAGTCCTACTTGTATGGTTATTATAGTTTGATGTAACTCATGATATTCCCCAAACACATGTTACATGTCAAAAGAATGAGTTTTTCTCCCTAGTGGGTATTTAAGAAATTGAAATAAATCTGCCATATTTTCCCCATGTAAATTTATCTTTTTTATACAGATATGCCAGTAGGAATCAGGTTGAATAAGTAATATGTATTATTTTTTTCACTCCAATATAAATACAAGTTTAGCAAAATTTAAATTTAACATTATTATTTCCTTTCAATTTATCTTTTAAAACAATAATATTGATGAAAAAAGTAGTCAAGAGTGGAAATGCATATCTGTAATATCACCAAGGAGGCTGAGATGGGAGGACTGTGAGTTCCAGGCCGGTTTGGGCTATGTAAGGAGACTCTATCTCAAGAAGGACAGACAGACAGGCAGGCAGACAGGCAGGCAGACAGACAGACAGACAGAAACCAGGTGTGGTTGCGAATGTCTTTAATCCCAATGCTCAGGAGGCAGAGGCAGGCAGATCTCTGTAAATTTAAGACCAGTCTGGTCTACAAACAGAATGCAGGACAGTCAGGGCTGTTACACAGAGAAACCCTGTCTCAAAAAAAGAAGAAAAAGAAAAAAAGAAAAGAAAGATTAGCCTATCATTCATTCAACAACTATGTGTTTAGTTTAAAAAATTTCAAGATCTATCCCACCCATCTCTATGTGTAAACAAGCTCTTTATTTTATTTTACCTAGTTTATGTAATGTATAACATAAAAATGTTTTCCTGGGACTGGGAATCTATCTTTCTTGGTAGAGTTTGTCTCTTAATTGGTGAAACCCTGGGTTCAATCCCCAGCAATGTATTATTTCCCTAAAGGCTAGCTCTCATAGTGCCAGAAGGTATTTTGCAGTCTGCTGGAAACTGTCTTGCTCAACTGTGGACCTTGGGTACAATATTAGTGTTTGTCCAGGAAAAAACAATATGTTCATTGATGTAACAGTGACAATTCTGCTAGGGTAATAGCCAATTGCTTTCTAATTAGAGTAAATACTTGCTAAGGAGGAAATTCATTTTTGGTACCCATGGTGAGCATAGTGAGCATGTCTTTGGTTTTGTTTTATTTATTCATTATTTATTTGTTTGTTTGTTTATTTATTTATATATTTATTTTTATTTTTAGGTTTCTTGAGACAGGCCTTTCCTGTGTAACAGCCCTGGCTGTCCTGGAACTCACTCTTTAGATCAGGCTGGCCTTGAATTATTCACAGATATCTGCCTGTCTCTGCCTCCTGAGTACTGGAATTAAAGGTGTGCACCACCACGACAAACCATTACAGACAGTCTCAAACTGCCATGTGAGTGCTGGGATTTGAACCCAGGTCCTTCAGAAGAACATCCAGTGCTCTTAACCACTGAGCCATCTCTCCAGCCCAGCATGCTGTTGTTTTGCTAAGTTGACATGATGTAGCTATCAAATGGCTTGCAAAATAGCTATATTTATGCTCATAGATTGATGCTACCACTAGCTTTGGCCGTTGAAGCTTTTTTGAGAGAATCAATGGTGACTGCAGAGACGAATAACTGGTCAAAATGAGGAGAATAAATGACTGTTGTATATGCACTCATAGCCAGGCCTGGTGGCGCACAGCTTTAATCTCAGCACTCAGGAGGCAGAGGCAGGCAGATCTATGTGAGGTTGAGGTCAACTTGATCTGCAAATCAAGTACCAGTACAGCGAGGGATACACAGAAAAAAAAAAAAAAAAACTGTCTCAAAAAACCAACCCCTCCCCCCAAAACCCAAAAAAACCCAAATAAATAAATAAATAAATAAATAAGCGCTCTTGATCTCATGGCTGCCATGACTATCTACACAAAATCTCCACAAGACTGAGTTTGTCAGCATCCTGTCATTAGGAGGTACTCAAGGACCTCCACTTCTCTCTGAGTACTTATACGCAGTTAATGATTGAGGGTTGGAGAAAGACATTTTCTTAGGTAGTATAAGAATTGGTGAGATACCCATGCCCCTGTAAATCAACCTTCACTCAGACTCCTATAACTAATTCTAACAAAAGTTACTGGCTCACACAAATACAAAAGGACATACAAGTAAAAAGGGAAAGAGGAAGGGGAGTGAAAAGAGGACAAGACAAACATTGTATATATGTATAAAATGTTACAATGAAACCCATTATTAGACAATTAACATATTCTATTCATTAGCATAAAACATTTTTTTTAAATGCACAATAGCTTCAGGAGGTAGGTTATGAAGAAAGGTCACTTCAGGCAACTTACTCCAAATTAGTAAGGAGTCAAATAAGAATTGGGTTTAAGTCTGTTAAGGTGCTATAGACTAATACCTTAGCACGTGGAACATGGAGGCAAGAGGATCAGGAGTTCAAGGATATTCTCAACTGTATCTATATAAGATCCTGTCTGAACTCATCCTCCATGGGTCCAAAGAAAGACATGAGCCCTATGCTTTACATTCCTAACTATAATGAATTCGTTCAAATGGCCCTGTGTTGGTAGGAAAGAAGTTTGGAAGCCAGCTAATAGAACTTATACTAAAGAGATGAGTGTTCATTTCGTGCAGACATTAGGAGGACACCACAGACAACTTTGCTCAGAAGGTACCTATGCTCTTCCCTTTACCAAGCAATGTGAAGAGACTGACCTATGGAATCATTAAACATCACTTCATTTCTCTTTCTACCTCTTCCTATCTTTGTGTTTCATCCTTGCTGTTTGGTTTATAAATAAAGATTTGCTATGTTACCTAAGCTGGTCTTGAACTCTGTTTTCCTGTCTCAGCCTCAAGAATAGCTTGGACTACAGCTATGTACCACCTAGCCTAGATACTCCCCAAATGTCTTGGGCTTCTATTTAGACCATAAGAAGTGTATCAAAACAGGAAGACTGATGTCCCAAACTATTGGGCAGAGGACTGTGAATAAGTCAGCACTTCAGCAAAATGATCACAAAGAAGCGAGATCTTGCAGGAAAGACTCTGGAAAGTGATATTTGTACACTTAGACACATCACTGAATTACAAGCCAAAGAGTTCAAAAAGTGAACTCTGACAGCTGCACAGATGGTTCAGCGGCTAAGAACTCTTGCTGCTCTTGCAGAGGACTGGAAATAACTTTCCAGAACCCACATCAGGCGGCTTACAGGTACCTGTAACCCCATCTCTAAGGGGTCTGATGCCTTTTTCTGGCCCTCATGAATACCTAGACACATGTGCACATGTACACACACAGACACAAACACACAATTAAAAATAAATCTAAAAATAAAATGCTTTAGTCCTACATGGTTTTGTTGTTTAGATTGTTCCAGCTTTGGCCTTTGGGAGCTCTGTCACCCAGTTCCTGTGAAACTCTTATGATTGTGTTTTTGGCTTTTTTGATATAGGGTCTCATGTATCCCAAACTGGCTTTGGACTTGTAGCCAAGGAGGATCTTAAAGATGGTCTGTTCCCCCTGCTTTTGTCTCTTGAGAACTAGGATTTATAGGTATGTACTACAATGCCTGGCTTTATGCAGTGCAGAGGAACCTAGAGCTCTGTGCATGATAGGCAAACATGTTTCCAGCTGAGATACATTACTGTCCCCAGTTGTGGATTTCATTTGGAGCATACCCTCTTTTTTGGCACTATAGGATATGCTGGGTTTGGGTTTGTCTTGAGTATTACTGCCCCAGTCCTAGGAATTAGCTTTTACTCTAGGGAGTCTTGGTTCTTTTGTTTGTTTTTGTTTTTGTTTTTCAAGACAGGGTTTTTCCATGTAGACCTGGCCATCCTAAAACTTACTCTGTAGAACAGAGATTGACCAGTCTCCTGACTGCTGGTATTAAAGGCTTTGCGCCACCACTGGTGGTCAGGTCTCATAGTTCTTTTATTTGGGAGAATGCCATTTGAAAAAAAAAATCCAGAGTCTAGGTATGCCTATTGCTACTAGATGCACACAGCAGGTTCAAGGGATGTGGGTAGAATTCAATACCATCAAGCCTGGCGTGGTATCACATACCTTTAGTTCCAGCACTAGGGAGGCAGAGGCAGGTTGATCTCTGAATTCCAGACTGGGCTGGTGATATGACTTTCAGTAAAGATATCTACTAAGCCTGAGGACCCGAGTTTAATACCCAGGACACACACTAGAGCTGTGGCACATGTGCACCACCCCATCGCTTATAAAATAAACACATAAAATTTATGTAAAAAATTGGAGATAGGGCTGGAGAGATGGCTCAGAGGTTAAGATCACTGGCTGTTCTTCCTAAGGTCCTGATTTCAATTGCCAGCAACTACATTGTAGCTCACAATCTTCTATAGTGAGATCTGGTGCCCTCTTCTAGAGATCAGGCATACATACAGTACAGAATACTGTATACACAATAAATAAATAAATAAATATTTTTAAAAAGTGGAGACAATAGGTATTTGTTCCCTATCATGTAACATTTACTCCCCAGCTGCAGATGTATTGGAGACCTCTGCAGTGGCCCTGTGGGACCATAGTTATAATGACCATGAGGATATTTATCACACAGCATGATTTCTTTCTTTGTTGGTTTCTTTTTTGAGAAAGGGTTTCTCTGTATATCCCCGGATGTCCTGGAACTCACTCTGTAGTCCAGGCTGGCCTTGAACTCACATAGATCTGCCTGCCTCTGCCTCCTGAGTGCTGGGATTAAAGGTGTGCATCACCACCTGGTTCAAAATAATGTTTAAAGAGATGGAAATATTAACTACTCTAATATAATTTGATCACTGCACACTATATATCTATCATCCATTCATCTATCTATCTATCTGATCATGCAGCACCTTAAACATTTGTACAATTAATACAACACTTAACAAAAATTAAAGAAAAGTAAATTTACTTTCTTTTAAAGTGTGTGGTGGGATTGAATTTATCTTGGCGTGGCTTCTTTTTGGTGAATCACTAGTCCTTCTTTAGTTTTTTTTTTCTCACTTAAGAATAGATTTATTTCTTTTCATACTGACTCTTCCTTACCAAGTCACAAGGTGTCAAATTCTACCCTGTCTTACTGAGAAGTCATTGTGAGGAACTCATCTTAAAATAAAGGACCTTTGAGTTTGTAATCTGAGCTTTTCTTGTTTGTTCTGCCTTCCCTTCCAGTGATAATGACCTTCAGGAAACCTCCTATCTATACATTGACACTGGGAACTTGAGTTGTTGGCCACTCACCATGAGATTTAGGTGCAAAAGGATGCCTATTGGTCTGATTTTGCTTTGAGCACTGAGTTTGAGTGCTGTCCTCTGACTAGTACTGCTCTTACTGTTTCTTATG
This sequence comes from Lophiomys imhausi, assembly GCA_907164525.1. Lineage (NCBI taxonomy): Eukaryota > Metazoa > Chordata > Mammalia > Rodentia > Muridae > Lophiomys > Lophiomys imhausi. The sequence goes on along the minus strand of CAJQZJ010033871.1, from coordinate 759,028 downwards.
CTCCAGTGATGGCAGGAGTAGCAAGCATCCTTGTGGCAGCATGTTGGTGAGAATATGAACTACAACTGGGACTCTTCCAGCTATTCCTCTCTTAGTTTAGCTGGCTCTAGATTCAACTCCACGCACACCTTCAGTTTAGGGATCCACCTACTCTTTCTACTTCTGAAATTCCTCATCATACTCTGTCGCGTCCCCCTCGACCAGCAAGGACAACGCAACTCGCAAAAGCTCTACTCCAGCAGTTTATTCAGGTCCCTTGAAAACAGTCTTCCGAATGCCCGGGCAGACCCAACCCACAGGCTAAATACTATATGAACCGCCAATCAAGTAAAGCCACGTGGTGCTATCTTAGAGGCCCACGTATGAGGAAGCAAGCCAGATCAGCGGTCTTAACCAAATATGGACTTGTTTACCACCGAGAGCACTCACCGTCGGGCTGGTGGAAGGTGGAAACCGGCGCCATCTTTAGGGCGCTGCACGTCGCAGCTCTCTACAGTTCCCCCTTTTTTATTTTTTCTAAAGTTGGTAGAAGTCCCTGGAAAGGCTTCGTAATCCCCCTATCTGGGGATCTCACGGTGGGCCTGAGCCTGTAGGAGGGCGGTGCTCAAACTCTTACCCTTCTCTGGGTCAGCCTCCCCACTCGGGACTGCCCTGTCTTAGGTGGCCGAGACTTACCCGTCTACTCCGTCATTGACTTGCCAGACCCTAATATCCATGGAACGAATACCTCAGTGGGCAGGGACTATGCTCAGTGAAGATTTAAGGCTTCATAGCAGCGAGCCATGCCTGAGGGG
>CAJQZJ010033871.1:717775-748791 GCA_907164525.1 Lophiomys imhausi | reverse complement strand
AAAGAAAGAAAGAAAGAAAGAAAGAAAGAAAGAAAGAAAGAAAGAAAAAATCAATTCAAGCCAGGCATGCTAGTGTATAACTTTAATCCCAGCATTTGGGCAGCAGAGGCAGACAGATCTCTGAGTTTGATGCCAGCCTGGTCTACAAAGTGAGTTCTATGACAGTCAGGATTGCAAAGAGAAACCTTGTCTCAAAAATCAAAACAAAACAAAACAAACAAACAAAGACCACCCCCAAAACCAAAACCAAACCAACCAAACAAAACAAAGAAAATCAAGTCAAAAGAAAGCTTACCAAATAGAAATGGAAAATGACTGATCTTAAGATTATCAACATGCAGTACTTCATCAGTACAGTATAAATTCTGTGCTTCACCCTTCTAAAAATTGGAGACATTAAAAATAATTTTAACTTATAGGGTGCTATAGTCTAAAATTATACGCAGTGATTTTAAAGAAATGTAACATACTTATACACACAAGTCTCCTGAAGCTCAGATTTTATGTGAAAAGTTTCAGAATGTATCAACTGTATACACCCAAATCTTAACCCTGGAAACATGCTGTATAGAATCCTTTACTTGGTTTAAGAATCACCAGTATAACTCTGGGCAGCTGCTATGTATTTGCAGTTTTCTTAAGTTACAAAATTCTAATATATTTCAGGCATATGGAAACAAAAATATTCTTATCTTATCGAGTGACTCAAGTAAGGAAAATGGTGAGATGTATGTTAAGTTTTTTGATTGGGCATGTACCCATTTTAGCCTTGGCATTAAATTCTCTTACAAAAATGTTTCTCCTGTGAAAGTCTTCATTTAATGAGACAAGTTAAAAATGTCTACAACTCAGCCAGCAATCCATTTATTTCTAGAAATATTTGATGCTGCAAAAATCTCTTCTAGTTAACACACTTGGCTTATTCTCTCATGCCACAGGTTTTTCCCATTCCATTCTCAAAATTCTACTTTCATTGCCAGGGATCAACTCTTTTCATTTCCTTCATTCGTCCACATTATGCAGGGCTTGAATATCAAATTGAGCTGACTGTATAATGAGGTTCTGGAGGTGGTTTAGGAAGAATATCAGCTCTGCTTCTATTAGGATTTTGATTTGAGCATATATGAACACATAAACCTGTGCCCATAAAATAAAAGTGAAATGAAGTACTTACAACAGAAAGCAGGTCAGGCACATCATTATATTACTACCTTAGAAGGAAATGTTGACCTAGAAGGTCCAAAATACCCACCGTAATTTTTTCTCTCAATATTTCTCTGGTTTTATGCTGAGATTTTTGCTTATACTGCTTGTCCTTCTAGAGGATCTAGATTCAATTCCCAGTACCCATATAACAATTCAACCATCTCTAACTCCAGTTCCAGGGGCTCTAACACCCTCTAATCACCTCTGAGGGCACCAGGCATGCATGGAAGTACACGGACACACATGCAGACAAACACTCATGCACTTAAAGTAAATAACACACAATTTAAAAAGGGAGAGAGAGACAGTGACTTCTACTTAATGTTCATGACTGTAATAAAGACATCATTTTAGAAATGAGTTATATTCTGTTTTCATGGGATTTCCACAGTTTGCTCATTGATCCAGTCTGGTACCCCGATCCATACCTAGAGAGCTTCAAAGTTGCTTAAAGAATCATTTGATGTTGTTCCAAAACAGCCATTGCTGGCCTTTGTTTTGCATAAGGAGTCCTGGAACCATCAAATTCTGGAAGAGCTTTTTAATCGTTCTCCAGATCATTCCCCACACCACAATTTTTAAAGATAGTATCAAAAATCCTTGGGTATGGTAGCACTCACTTTTAATCCCAGTTTGTGGGCAGTTGACACAGGCAGATCTCTGTGAGTTTGAGCTAGACTTGTCTACATAGTGAGTTTCAGGTCAGCCAGAGTCACATGGTAAGAACCTGGAGAGAGGGGGAGAGAGAGAGAGAGAGAGAGAGAGAGAGAGAGAGAGAGAGAGAGAAGCATTTTAAAAATGTTTACATGAGATCCTGTACTTTGGTGGGTTTCACATATATAGCTGAGGAAATTTCACCGCATTGCTACTTTTCTTGAACTACAACATCATTTCTTTCAACTCATTTGTTTACACACATGACAGTTGGTGGTTTAAGTGCCCCTTTAGTTATTTTGATGTTTTGTACCAAATACTTTTCTTATGATTCTGAGACTCTGGCCAAAGTTTTCTTCAAACCACCTTGGAGAGTGCTTTGAAAGCAGGAGCCTTCAGTTTACACCTCCCTAGGGCTTGGTAGATGACCAGCATGTTGTTAGAGTTTAATGAAGGGCGATTACAAGTAAGGCCCCAGGGGTTAACTTGGTCTTGAGACACATGATAGAAGGGGAGAGTTGCTGAGCACACATATCTGTTTAAACAGACAATTTTGATAAGACAACCTGACACAAAAAGACAGGAACAATGAGTGATTTTTCAAGCTAGCCCAGTAGGATTTACCACAGCAGAAGGAGTTGTGTTGGATTTCAGGACATGGTGTTGGTACTATGGAAGAAGAAGCTTAGTCTTCAGATACTCTTTATCATCTGCGGTGGGGGGGGGGGGTACACATATGCTTTTTGTGTGTGAAAGGGTGCACCTGCATGTGTAAGTGTGCATTAGGGTGTGTGTAGAGACCAGAGGTTAGCCTGGGGACCCATTCAGCAGTTTCATCAGGAGCCATTCATATTGCTTTTTGAGACTAGATCTTTCACTAGGGTTAGAGCCACTCACTGGTGAGTCCCAGGGACCTAGTTATTTCTGCCTCCCCAGTGCTGAGATTCCTGGTCCTTGACACCATGCTTCACATTTTTGCATGGGAATTTGGAATCTAACTCAGGTTTTCATGTTTGTGTAGCAAGCACTTTACTGATTGGGTTGCCTCCCAGCCCACTCTTATACTTTTAAAATGATCATATTTCCCCCCTTTTACTGAAAATAGACTTCTCCCCCCTCATGTAATATATCCTGATTATGGTTTCTCGTCCCTCTACTCCTCACAGCTCCTTCCCATCTGCATCCATGACCTTTCTGTTTCTCATTAGAAAACAGGTTCCTAAGAGATAATAATAAAATAAAATCTATCACACCAGAATATGACAAAACAAACAGAAGGAAAAGAGCCCAAGAAAAGGCACAAGAAACAGATATAGACACAGAGACCCACTTGTTCACACACTCAGGAATTCCTCTAAAACAGTAAACTAAAAGCCATAAAATATACCCTAAGGCCCCACCTGGCCCTGTGCATGCTGCCTCAGTCTATGCGAGTTCATATTGTACATGGGAGGATTGTGGAAGGACTTCAGGACTTTGGGCTAGAAAAGCCATTAAGTGTTGAGAGCTCAATGGGATGCTATGATGGAGCTTTGAAGATAAGAATGTTGAAAGCAGTACATAGGATGGAGGCCTGGCTTGTGAAGTCTCAGAGGGAAGAATCTGTGGTTCTGGTTAGTTTGAGCTCAAGAACACACTGTGGCTAACAAAGAACCAGAAGCACTAAAGTTAAACCTTCATTTAGCTGGGACAATGGATGCTAGTCAGTTGGGGCTGAACAATCAGCTGTGATCAAGAAGAGAACAGCATCACTGAGGTGAAGTCTTCTGAGAAGTGTTCCCTCAGATTCAACACACAGAAGCTGTGTTCCATAGGCAGCCAAGGTTGTACCTTGTGCTGGCATCTAGCTGAAGTTCGTAGTGTAAGGTTCACCCAGGTAGTACTGGTTTTGAAGGCATGTAGGGGTCATAAAGATCAGCGGAGGTGCTGTAGCAGGGCTGGAGTCCCCGAAGAGAGCCCAGGAGAGGCTATTGGTGAAAGTACAGCTCAGTTGCATCATGGAACCCCAACATTTTGAAGATGCCAGTACCATGTGATGACCACCAAGATCAGCAGCATCAGTGGAGTGTAGTGGAGCTAGCCTGAGCCTAGCAGACAAGCTGTGTGTGATGCAGAAGCCAGAGTCAGCTAGGTGACACAAGACCCTTAGAGAAAACTGTGAGTGAATCCCAGATATTGGATATTGAGTTATTTACACTGTTGGAGTTTGATTTTTCTTTGTTCAGATTGTGACTGGGCCTGTTTCTTCCCTCTTTAAGTAAAAAAAAAAAAGTATTTAATTTATTTTTGACATTGCAGAAGTCCACAGTTGAGAGACTTTAGACTTTTTTTAAAAAAGAGATTTTGGAGTTTTATAGAGATTTTGTATTTTAACAGAAACTGGATATGTTTTATTTTTACTTTTAAAATTGATTTTTATTTCATGTGCAATGATGCTTTGCCTGCATTTACGTATGTGTGAGGGCATCAGATCCTCTGGAACTGAAGTTACAGACAGTTGTGAGCTGCTGTGTGGGTGCTGGGAATTGAACCCAGGTCCTCTGGAAGAGCAGCCAGTACTCTTAACTACTGAGGTAGCTCTCCAACCCCAAGACTGGATATATTTTAAGGGGACAGCTTTTTAAGGTGTTTGAATTTGTAAGGCTGTGGGACTTTATAAGTTTATAAAATGTTTTATATTGTGATGCCATTATTAATGTGTATTCTTGGGGATGAACAAGAAAGGAAAGGCTGTGGCCTAACAGTGATGTATTTGTTTGTCAAATTGACAAGGAGTCAACCTCCTAGTTTTATGTCAACTAGACACAATCTAGAGTCATCAGAGAGGAGGGAGCCTCAATTGAGAAAATATCTCCATAAGATCAACCTCTAGGCAAGTCTGTAGGATATTTTCATAGTTAGTGATTGACAGGGCAGGGGCCAGCCCATTGTGGGTGGTATTATCCCAGGCTGGTGGTCTTAGGTTCTATAAGAAAACAGAACCAAAAAATAAAGGGGGCTGGGTGGTGGTGGTGCACACCTTTAATCCTAGCCCTGGGAGGCAAAGGCAGGTGGATCTCTGTGAGTTGGAGGCAAGTTTGGTCTATAGAGCTAGTTCCAGGACACCCAGAGCTACACAGAGAAACCCTGTCTCAAAAAAGAATGACAGAATGAGAGAACGGAAGAAAAGAGAGAGAGAGAGATGACCAAGCCAGTAAGCAGCACTCTTCCATGGCCTCTGCATCAGCTCCTTTTTCCACGTTCCTGCCCTGCTTGAGTTCCTGCCCTCACTGCTTTTGATGATGAACTGTTATATAGAACTGTGAGTGAAATAAACCCTTTCCTCCCCTGGTTGCTTTTGGTATGGTGTTTCATCACATCATTAGTAACCCTAAGAAAGACACTGAGCAAGGCACTGTCCTTGTGAGTATACCAGAATGTCATTTTATTGCTACATTTTTTTAGTAGAACAGTGTTTTTTTTGTTTGTTTGTTTGTTTGTTTTGTTTTACTGGAGGTCCATGGACTATCTAGTCTCAGGTTCTTGGTCACCCGAACAGTGCCTGGCATGGGTTCTATCTCATGGAGAGGGCTTTAAGCTAAATCAGAGCTTGATTGGTTGCTCCCACAAGTTTTATGCCACCATTGCACCAGCATATCTTGCAAGCAGAACACCATTGTATCTCAAGGGTTTGTGGCTGCTGTTTGTAGGTATTTCCTTCAGCAATAGGGCCTTGCTGTCAGTTTGTGGAGAGCAACCTAGAGCCTTGGCAACAGCCAGAAATTATCCTTTCACGATCTTTGAAGAATTGTGTTGGAATTTTGAAGGAGATTGCATTGAAACTATAGATTACTTTTGGCAGGATGGCCATTTTACTATATTAATTCTACTGATCCATGAACATGGAGATCTTTCATCTTCTGATGTCTTCTTCAATTTCTTTCTACAATTTCTTAAAATTTGTATTATACAAGTCTTTCACTTGCTTGGTTAGAGTTTCCTCGAAGATAGTTTATATTATTTGAGGCTATTGTGAAAGATGTTGTTTCTCTGATTTCTTTCTCAGTCTGTTTGTCATTTGTATATAGGAAGGCTACTGATTTTTATGAGTTAGTTTTGTATTCATCTATTTTGCTGAAAGTGCTTAGCATCTGTAGGAGTTTCCCAGTAGAAATTTTAGGGTCACTTTTGTATACTATCATATAAGTTCAAATAAAGATATGTTCACTTCTTTCTTTCCAATTTGTACCCCCTTGATCTCCTTCAGTTGTCTTACTGTCCTAGCTAAGACTTCAAGTACTAAATTGAATACATGTGGAGAGAGTGGACAACTTTGTCTTTTTCCTTATTTTAGTGTATTGCTTTGAGTTCCTCTTCATTTAAGTTGATGTTGGCTATAGGCTTGCTGTAGATTGTCTTTATTATTTTGAGTTACATATCCCTTCTACTCCTAATCTCCCCATGATTTTACTCATGAAAGGGTGTTGGGTTTTGTCAAAGGCCTTTTCTGCATCTGATGAGATGATCACGTGGTTTTTGTCTTTAATTTTTTTATATGCTGCATTGCACTTATCAATTTACAAATGTTGAACCATCTTTTTGATGTATCTTGGAGTTTGTTTGCAAGTTTTTTATTGAAAATTTTTGCATTTTTATAAGGGATATTGGTCTGTAATTCTCTTTCTTTGTTGAGTCTTCATGTGGTTTGGGTATCAGAGTACCCGTGACCTCATACAATGAATTGAGCATTGTTCCTTCTGTCCTTCTGCTTCTATTTTGTGGAATAATTGGAGGAATACTGGTGTTAACTCTTTGAAAGTCTGGTAGAATTCTGTACTAAAACCATCTGGCCATGGGCTTCAGTTTTGTTTTGTTTAGGGAGGACTGTTAATGACTGCTTCTATTTCACCAGGGATTATAGGTCCGCTTAGTGCTATATATCAAGAAAATTTATCCATTTCTTTTAGATTTTTCAAATTGGTAGTGTACAGGTTTTTTAGCTGTATCGTTATGATTCTCTGAATTTCCTCAGTGTCTGTCGTTATGTCCCCCTTTTTGTTTCTAATTTTATTAATTTGGATATTCTCTATGTGCCTTTTAGTTAAGTTGGATAAAGGTTTGTTAATTTTTTTAATTTTTTTTTCCCTAAGAATCAACTCTTTGTTTAGTTATTTGTATTTTTGTTGTTGTTATTGTTTCTATTTTATTAATTTCAGCCCAGAGTTTGATTATTTCTTGCCATCTACTCTTTTTCGGTGTGATTTCTTCTTTTTGTTCTAGAACTTTCATGTGTGCTGCTAAGTTGCTAGTATGAGATCTCTTCACTTTTTGGTAGTGTAGGCTCCTAGTGCTATGAACTTGTCTCTTAGAATTTCCTTCATTGTGTCACATAAGTTTGGGCATGTTGTATATTCATTTTCATTCAGTTCTAGAAAGTCTTTAATTTCTTTCTTTGTTTCTGCCTTGACCCAGTGGTCATTCAGTAGAGAGTTGTTCAGTTTCCATGAGTTTGTAGGCTCTCTGTTATTTCTTTTGTTGTTGATATCCAGCTTTAATTTATGGTGGTCAGTTAGGAAGTAGGGTGTTTTTCACTTTTCTTGTACCTGTTGAGACTTGCTTTGTGTCTGAGTATGTGGTCAATTTTAGAGAAAGTTCCATGAGGTGCTGATAAGAAAGTATATCCTTTGTGTTTGGGTGAAATGTTCTCTAGATATCTACTAGGTCCATTTGGCTTATGACATCAAGTTAGCTCCAGTATTTCTCTGTTTCATTTTTGTCTGGATGACCTGTCTATTGGCAAGAAGTCACACACTGTCAGTGTGGGAGGGTCAATATGTAATTTAAGCTGTAGTAGTGTTTCTTTTATGAACTTAGGTGCCCTTGTGTTTGTTGCATAGATGTTAAGAATTGAAATGTCTACTTGGTGGATTTTTCCTTTGAGCAGTGTTTGTTGACTCTCATTATTTTGTTGCTGTGGTATGAAGGCTTTTTTCTCTTTTCTTTTGAATGCTGGTCAATATTATTTGTTTCTTATCATATCCTGGCTTTTGCAGGACTGGATTTGTAGATAGATACTGCTTAAATTTGATTTTATCCTGGAATGTCTTTCTTTCTCCATCTATAGTGATTGCAAGTTTTGCTGGGTATAGTAATCTGGACGGGCATTTGTGGCCTCAGAGTTTAAAGAACATTTGTGCAGGGTTGACATCTGTGGTCTCGTAGTGTCTGCAAGATATCTGCCTAGGCCCTTCTGGCTTTTAGATTCTTCATTGAGAAGTCAGGTATGATTCTTATAGGTCTTCCTTTATACATTATTTGGTCTTTTCCCCTCAAGGCTTTTAGTATTGTTTCTTTGTACTGTAAGTTTAGTGTTTTGATTATTATTTGAAATGGGAAATTTCTTTTCTGGTCCAGTCTATTTGGTGTTCTGTATGATTCTTCTACCTTGATAGGCATCTCCTTCTTTAGGTTAGTGAAATTTTCCTCTATGATTTTTTGAAAAAAATTTCTGTGCTTTTGACCAGGGTTTCTTGTCATTCTATTATTTTTTATCTTGTTTCTTGTTTCTATTATTCACAGATTTTGTCTTTTCATAGTGTCCTTGTGCCTGTTTTCCTTTTCTTTTTTTCATTCTGGATTTATTTTTTTTAATCTAGGAATTCATTACTTATATCTTCAGTGCCTGAAATTCTTTCTACCTCTTGTATTCTGTTGTTGAGGCTTGCCTCTGAGTTTGCTGTTCTAGTTCTAAATTTTTCACTTCCAGATTTCCCTCAGTTTGGGTTTTCTTTATTGATTCTATTTCCACTTTTAGGTCTTGGACTGTTGTATTCATTTCCTTCAATGTTTCATATTTTCATAGATTTCTTTAAGGAATTTATTCATTTCCTATTTAAGGACCTCTATCATATCCATAGAGGCTATTTTAAAGTCTTCATCTTATGCTTCAGCTATATTCCAATTCTCAGGGTCTGCTGTAGTAGGGTTGACAGGCCCTAGTAGACACATATTGTCCTGGTTACTATTTTGTTTGTGTGCTGGAGTGTAGGCATCTGGGTTTGGTAAGATTGTAATTCTAGGTGCTGATATGTAGCTTTGTCTTCATTGGGTGGGGGTTTTCTTCCTTGGTTTCTGCTCCCTTCTCTGGTTCTTAGGAGGATGTGATGATTGTGTGATGCCTGCTAGGAAGTTAATTTTTCTGGGATACTTTCTTCTAAGTATGGCCACACTAGGAGGTCATGGTAAAATGTGATTCTATGTATTGGAAACTGACAATTAAGAATGGGAATGAGCTGGGGGTTGGTTACCAAGATGATCCATAGGATGGGAGAAAGCAGGATGTTCCACCAAAATCTGCTTAGTCACCTTAGTTGATACTTAGGAGTGAAGATAAACTAGGGGGTCTGAGGTGCTGTGTGCACAGGAGTGAGGAAAGCATGGTCTTCCATCAGGATCTGCTTAGTACCCTGAGAATGGAAGCAGAGAGTAAGGATAGCTCTGTCTGCTACAGAGATGGGGATGAGATTGGGGGATTAGATTTAGAGGAGAGAAAGGAGAGTGAAGATCTGAAGTTCTCCTACCTGGTTTGCTGGCCTACTTGCTTCTCTGGCAGGCATGGCTGTCAGGTTCCCAGGAAATGACTGCAGGAATTAGGGACTGGGATAACAAAATGAGCTGGGAGGAGAGTTGGAGGGGAAGATCTGTGTGATATTAGGGGAGATGGGTCAAAAAGACCACAAGATGTAGTCTGCTACTGAACTGGGGTTAAGACTGGGGGATTGGATTTGGAGGAGAGGAGAGATAAATATCTGCAGTTAGTCTACCTACTTCCCCATAAAATGACTGTCCTATACTGAGGGATTTTGTTATTGTTATTTGTTTGTTTGTTTTTCGGTATGGAACAAAGACTAAAATAGTATCTTTTTTTTTCATCAGGGTCTTAATTTTTGCTATATTTCTCATCTAAAAGATGAGCTTATTGGGTCTCAGGGCTTAAAAAAAACTTGGATATGTTGCGAATTGTGGTGATACAATTTGAACTTGAACTGAGGTAATGTGTTTGTGGACTCCTGTTTCTTCACTACTGTATTCTTTTACCTTCCCTCATTTCTAGGATTCATTTTTTAAGGCTTTAAACCTTTCATTGATAGTATTTCATTTATCTTTCCTCATCATATTGAGATGTTTCTTCTTTCTCATTTATACATACATAAAGCTTTCTGAGTTTGTCAAATGAATTGATTTCATGGTCAATTGATAACATGCCTTGCATCCTTCTTTGCTACCTTGTAGATGCTGGACTTTGAATTCTCTTAAGAATTTATTAGATGGACCAAGACCAAAAAGTCTCAAGGTGCATCTATAGAAGTGACTTAAGGGAAATTGTATTGCTACCTTTTAGTCATGTCATATCTATTGTCATTTTCCACATTACACACAGCACCACAATTTTACTTGATGCTACTTTGAAAATGAAAGGACATTGTTTATTTTTTGTTGTTTGTTTTATTTTGTTTTGCTTTGCTTCGTTTTTGAATATACACATTGTTATCAGACATCTTGATTCTGTTTAGTGTCAATTCAGGAAAATGTATGCTTTACTCAGAGAAAAATGTTTCATTATTTTATCTTCTGAGAATTCACACTGCTGCATGTACATCTTCAATTACTTTTCTCTGTCCTGTGAAATGGTCCTGTAGGTTTCAGGAGGGTGCCCAGATTTACCTCTTGGGTAATTGATGCTTTTCAGTAAAATTACTTGAGAGTATTGTCTTCATATGAATATGTCCTGCTGACATTCCCTGAATCTCCTTTTCTTTGCCTTGTCAAACATGCCCTTCTCTATTCAAAACTGTTTTGGTTTGGGGGCTGGTCTCACTATGCATTCTTGGCTATCCTGGAACTTATATATACAGCAGGCTGCTTTTGAACTCACAGAACTCTACCTACCTCTGCCTCCAGAGTGCTAGGATTAAAGGTGTGTGCCAGCATCCCCAGGTCCCAGTCTGGTTTCTTGAACTGTATGCTTTTCCAACTGCTATTTTCTTCATTCTTTTCCTTTGCTTTGCAAGTGGAAAAAATGTTTGGTGTTGTTCCGACTTCAGATTAGCTATAGTCTGAAATGTACACTCTCATATCTTTCCTGAATTTGTAATTTATTTGCTTTGATATATGTGATCCCTTTGTAGCTCATGCTACCCTGGAACTATGACCTTTTTGACTCTCCATGCTGACTGCTGGGATTACAGGAATGGACCACCATGACTGTTCCCTACCTCACCCCTGATTTTTTGTTTCTTCTTGCTATGCTGAGGATGAAATTTAGGGTCTTGTATATGCTATGCAAATGCTCTACTACTGACCTATACCTCCATCTCATGGTTGTTTTCATTTTATCAAAGTTATGAAAAAAAGAATATTAAATTTCACTAGGAATTTAATACCACTGATAGGGGGCATAGGATAAGGTCTGCAGCACATGACCACAAAAGTAAGGAATCCTGGCTTTGAACAGAACAGTAGTAGAAAATGGGTTGTCATTCCCCACTCTCAAAGTAGCCTGTGAAGCTTGATTGACCCCTTCTCATGGCAGATTATACAACACCTGTATCTTCCTTGTACGTAGAGGAAACTGATGCCCCTGTATTTGAAAGCACAGGAAAAAAGGAATTGGAATCAACAGGACTTGTTGTATTGCCCCTGCTTATCCTATTACACTTTTGCATGATCATCCATTCTTTGTCAAACCACACGGTCAAAAGACCTTTTGTCTTTACCTCTAAGAATGTCTGTGTCATGTAGACTTACATTTGTATTCTTTTCTCTTACTTATCTATTAGCAATGTCTTTAACACGAAGACTGTAGTAAATGAAGAGAACATATTGGTTTTGTCCCTACAAATTTATTTCCTTCTTTCATTTTCTCATGTATTCATCTCTGAGATATTTATTCAGTATTTATAATGTATGAGGACTGATGTGAGAACTGGGTAAAATGACACACACCTGTAATCCCAGAGCAAAAGGGTCATGAATTTAAGGTCAGCCTGAGTTACATGAGACCTTGTCTCACAAAAATCAGAATGAAACAAGGGAATAAAACAAAGAAAAATCTCCCGTCCCATTCAAAGACCATGTATATACATCCTAAGAAAAAAATCATAATAAAATACAAACAATATCCACTTGGAAATAGACTAGAATGAAGCCAGGCAGTGGTGATGCATGCCTTTAATCCCAACTCTCAGGAGTCAGAGGCAGGTGGATCTCTGTGATTTTGAGGCTACCCTATTCTACAGTGTGAGTTTCAGGACAGCCAGGGATACACAGAGAAACTCTGTCTCAAAAAAACAAACTAATAAAAAAAATAAACTGGAATGTACTGCAACATGTCAATATAGTTGTAAGATGAATACATTTATATTGTTGAGTTTATTGTCAAATTTCAACAGAAATCTTTTTCTTATTCTGTTGCTTGCATCTTGTTCATATGAAATATGAAAAAGCTGGCACAAACAAATAAATTTCTGACAGGCATTTTGCAATAGCACAGAAAAATTAAATCATATGTCTGTTTGTTTATTTTGAGGGAACGTTCTGCTCAATTGCCCAACCTTGCCTCAAACTCCTGAGCTCAAACGATCCTCCCATCTCTGCCTCTGAAGTAGCTTGAATTACAAGTGTGTACCAATGCATCTGGCCTGTCAGAGTCCTCAGTGCGTATCGATATGTGTTTATGTATTTTGTTATCCACATGTAGGGCTGAAAATGACACTGGATGATTTCTTTCCTGTTGTAGCTGTTCATTTCTTTCTTTCTACTCTAGATCTCCACGTTTTAGCAGTCATCCTTCTCAATATTCATATCTTCATCACCATCATCTACTAAGCACATTGTTGGCTACTGCTGTGGGGCAGCCATTTCTGAAAGCTCAACCCCTTTGTTAATGGAGCCCTTCCTTATGCTCTGATGCCCAAGAAAAAGTTTCATATTTCTCAAACCTAAGTGGTGACTCAAGACCAGTTTGTTAGGTTCCCATCACGGTGATAAAATAAATACCTGAGATAACTTAAAAGGAAGAAGGTTTATTTTGGTTTCAGCCCATGGTCACTTCCCAGTTGCTTTTAAACTTGTTGTGAAGCAAGATAGCATGATAGAATTATGTGGTGGAGCAACACTGCTCATTTCATGGTGTCTAAGAACCAGGTTCCTGATTTAAAGCATCCACCCAATGACCTAGCTTTGTCCAACTAGACTTCACTTCCTAATGTTTCCTCCATTTCCCATTAAACCATAAAATGAGGACTAAGACTTCCATACAAGAACTTGCAGGATGAGTTTCATTTCAATTGCACCATAACAGGAAGTTCTAAAGAAGAAACATTGCTGCTCTCTTGTGAGGTCAGGGCTCAGTTGAGGAGGTGAGGCATACATCAAAATAGTCAAATGCAAGTCATTTATAATGTTAAATGCCAAACAATCTTAATAAACAGTAGTTCCATAAACACTTATCTTGACCTTAAAGACCTTCTGTGAAAATGTGTTGTTGGTGATAGAAACTATTAACATTTCTTTACTCACAATGAGATGTATAGGCTCAAGATTGCTAACAAGCAATGAACTATAGTTACAGAATAAATAAGGTTACAATTTTTGAGAAAACAAAATTATAAATCAATATTACCTATCAATAAAAACAGAGTGTCTACATAAGCATTTATAGCAATTACTACAAAGTGACTTGGCCACTCAACACACAGCTGTTTTCTGTATGATATAAAGGAACTATCTTCTTAGAGTATTGTTTTCCACTTAAAGAAAAAACACACTCATTAAAGAAAATTAGAAAAGTTAGAAAAAGCAACTTTCATTTTCCCAATCTTAGGACAATCATTTACCTTAAGTATTAATATCTCTTTTATTTTTTTGTTTGAGACTTTCATATACACACATAGAGTACTTTAAACAAATCTACCACACTGCAATTCCTCTCTTTCAAGGTCTCCCTTATCCTCACCCCCTTTCCGTCCCATCTTCTTGTACTCCTTTTGTACTCCTCTCAGGGGCCAAATCCTTGAAGAAAACTGACTCTTCCTCCCTCTCCCTCTGCTGCCATCAACTACCAATAGCTTCTGAGCTAGAGGTAGGACTTTGAGATATCTACTCTTGTAGTTTACTTGTTTGTGCGTGTGTGTGTGTGTGTGTGTGTGTGTGTGTGTGTGTGTTTCTCTGTCTCTCTGTCTCTGTCTCTCTCAGTCTGTGTATGTGATGATCCTCTTGCCTTAGCCTCCCAAGTGCTAGAACTACAGATTTATGTCGCTACACCTGGCCAATGTATATATTTTTAAGCCGTATTTTGTTTGTGATAAACTGTCTAGCAATGTTTGATAGAAAAACTGATCTTATTACCTCATCTCCTGGATCTTTTCTCAGCATATGGTGCTCCCTTAAACATCCAATGAAGACAGAGCAGTGGAGATGAGAAAAAGGCCACCTATTGAGATTTTTAAAAGAATAGAATATGACATCTGGCTGCCAGAACAAGTTACAGTGCACAAAAATATTCTAAAGGAAATGAGCATTAGCATTAGATCCTTTAAAATACAAGTGCTGAGAACAGCCATAATAGTAATTTAACATTCAATTAATCTAAATGCATTTCTTGTTTACTAGGTTGGTTGTGTACAAGAAAGTGGTTGTCTCTTAAGTTAAACATACACTAGTAACCCACACACACTCAGTAGTACTCAGACCAATAGACTGGGACCCTCCCTCTCCCAGGGGATGCTTGTTATTTCAACAGTAGAAAGCAGTGGGAAGCATGGGAATGTTTGCCTGGTAGTTTAGATTACCTCTGAGCTGTACATCCTAGCTAACTGACCTTGTTTTTTTTTCTTTTCAAATTGGAAAGAAAAACCAACCTACTTGGGCAAACTAAATAAGAACCACTTAAAAAGTGTTAAAGGAGCATCTAAAACACTTAAAAGTAAGGAGGTTTTAAGATGGAGTGAGAAGGTGGCTATTTCCTTATCTCAGAGTTTTTAGCAGAAGCATAAGAAATGATTTGCAAATTTCTATGTAAATAGTGTAGACTGAAGAAGTTGCACAGGTGAAAAGTCAGTTGCTTGAAGTGGTCCATGCACTGAATGTGCTCACAACGCAGAGATGCTGTTCCTATAAGCCTAGACACGAAAAGCGAAAGCATGAGTAGCTATCTTTGAAACCCTGTTCCTCTATTTTACTTCTGAGAAATTGAGCTTGGGTGTATTGTTTTCATTCTCTAGGTTGTCATTTTACCTAGAGAAGAGTAATTATTCCTGATTAATCTTACATAAACATTCATCTAGTGACATCGAGGTTTGTATTATGAAAGAAGAATATGAAGGGCTTGTATCCGAAAGGCAAGTAACTGTCAACTAAGATATTGTTGAATTTGGGAAAACAGTCATTCCTTTAATTGAAAAATTTGGAATTTGACCTGAGCCTGGTTTAAACCATTTTTTTTCTTCTCCTCCTCCTCCTCCTTCATGTGTATGTGTGTGTGTGTGTGTGTGTGTGTGTGTGTGTGTGTGTGTGTGTGTGTGTGTGTGAAAGAGACAGAGAGACAGAGAGATGAGAGAGACGTATATGAGTAGAGGTATGGGCCTACCACTGTAAGCATGTGTACACCAGAGAACAAGGGTCCTAGTCCTAGGGGTCAACTCAGGTGATCAGGCTGGCTTGAGAAGCATTCCTATCTCCAACTGAGCTATCTCACCACCACTTTGACCTGAATTGTGAAATGTTAACAGATTTCAGTAATATAAAGAAAATACCTCTAAATTTCAGGAATACACAGACGAAAATTCTTCAGCATGGAAAGTGTGGCAAGACTTCATTGCTTATGACTCCTGGATAGGGCTGGCAGTGATAGAGTACTTGCCTCTCATTCACGAGGCCCTGGCTTCTAACTACAGCAATTCTAAAACATTTAAAGATGGAAGACTGATGTAGAATTTAAAAAGTTAACTGAGCCATGGCTCTCTCCAGAAGCATATTTAGTGAAAACGAAGCTGTCATATTGTCTTTGTGCTT
Source organism: Lophiomys imhausi (assembly GCA_907164525.1). NCBI lineage: Eukaryota > Metazoa > Chordata > Mammalia > Rodentia > Muridae > Lophiomys > Lophiomys imhausi. The sequence goes on along the minus strand of CAJQZJ010033871.1, from coordinate 732,879 downwards.
TTTCTCATTTGAGGGAAAGGAAAGCATTACTTTGAGATGGTACAGCATGTCTCATGCTGTCATATGTGAGTCGTGTGTAGCAACACACACATTTCTGGAACTTTGTATGGAGGCTGTTTTCTCGCCACTTATCTTTGTGACTTTTTTGCTTGGAATGCAAAGTGTAACATTAACTAATAGTAACAGTTGATTGGCTCTGCAGGCTTGAAAGACTAAAGATCTTTGCTAAGATTGTGTGAAATGCAAGGAATCAACTAGACCTGACTGGGGAGAAGTGAATGAAGTTAGGAAAAATCCTTAAATAAAATGTTATAAGGGGTTGGGGAGAGGGTTCAACAGTTAAGAGTGCATGCTCTTTTTGCAGAGTTTGGTTTCCAGCAGCCATGCTGGGCAGTTCACAATTGCCTGTAACTTGGGCTTCAGAGAATCCTATGGCACCTGTACCCCCCCCCCCCGTGTGTGTACCTACACATAGTTTTACACACACACACACACACACACACACACACACACACACACTTAAAACTAACTAAAAATAAACCTAAAATATGTTGTAAGCAAATGAAAAGCACCATGGCTACACTTGGAATCCAACAGTGGTATTTGAACTTCAGAGAATAAACCTTAATGGTCCCCAGGCTATTCATCACACAGTCCAGGCTCCACAAGCCTACTCCTTGCTCAGTCACTTCAGAGTACTAACCAGACCTGAGTTTCAATCCAGATGACGCTAGAAACTAAGTGAATTGGAACAAGGTACTTAATCTCCTTTAGCCTTTCTTTCCTTATCTTTTAAGTGAAGGCATTTGCAGCTACTTCACAAGGCTATTTTGAAAAAGGAATTCAATAACAAAGAGCTAGCACAGTGCCTGAAGCATGGTCGATGTCCATCAAAAGTTCCCCTCATTCATAGTAACTCTATGACTTAGTGGGATTTTATTTGGTATTTGTTTGTGGGCTTTTGGGTTTTGTTCTGTTTTATTTGAGACATAGTCTCATGTGGCCCAGTCTGTTCTCGAACTTGTTATGTAGCTAAGGATAGTCTTAACTCCTGTTCCTGATCCTCTTCCCTCCACCTCCAAATGCTGGAATGACAGGTGGGTGCTATCACATCTAGCTCAATTAATGCAATTTTAAAGATTTCAGTATAGTAACCATAATATTAATAAAAAATTAAAATGTATTTATCATCAAATTTTATTTTTATTTATTATCAAAACAAAAAGCTTCTAAATACTATTACAATTTTGTTTTTGTTTTTGTTTTTTGAGGCAGAACTCTGTGTAGCCCTGGTTGTCCTGGACTCCCTTTGTACACCAGCCTGGTCTCAAACTCAGAGATCCACCTGCCTCTGCTTTCTAACTGCTGGGATTAAAGGTCTGCGTAACCACCACCTGGCACTTTATGATGGTTTATAACTCAATAAATTTGAAATTTTAATCCAAATTTGGACATTATATATTATATGTGTGTGTGTACAACTTTCACACATATGTGTATATATGCCCAATTATTTTATAGACGACCTCACTCTTTGTAGTTCAGTTTGAAACAATCTTCCATTATTTTTTCTTGAAACATATAAGTGGGACTTTTAGAAATATATTACTTCCATTAAGACTTTCAAGCATTTTTGTTGAGAACTATTAGTACAAAGATTATTATATTGAGTTTTTTTTTCAGAGCATTGATGATGATTTCAACATATGTACTCTTTGTAATGATAGGTGTGAATTGTATGAAAATTTAAATGTACACATTAACCCAAATTTGCCACCAGTGTCATAGTAGTGGTGGATTTGGTTTTGTGCCTACTGTTTGACAGGGGAATAACAAATGAAATTTTCCAGGCAGGGTGGCACAAGCCTTTAATGCCAGCACTCAGGAGGCAGAGGCAGGTGGATCTCTGTGAGTTCAGGCTAGTCTGGTCTACAGAGTGAGTTCCAGGACAGCCAAGGCTGCACAGAGAAACCATGTCTCGAAAAACTAAAACAAAAAAGAGTAAAATTTTTATCTATTTATCTATGTATCCATGTATTTATCTGTCATCTATCTTCTATTTATCTAATCTGAGACAGGATCACATGTAGACTATGCTGATCTAAAATTTGTTATGTAGCTGAGGCTGACCTTGAACTTCTGATCTTCATGCCTCCATTCCAAAGTTTGGTATAATTTATTCATAGTAAAATTCACTCTTTTATTTATGTACTTTTTCTTTTATTGAAAATAGATTTTTTTCAGCAATAAATTCTGAATACAGTTTCTTCTCCTCCTCTTCATCCTTCCCATCCACAACTTTTCTACTTGTCTGCCATACTTTGTAGTAAGAACACAATATTAATTTCTAAAAGTAAATGCTTGCTTCCATTTCTTAGATAAGCAACCAATAAAATTTGCATTAGCTGTACACTTGGAAAATATGCTTTTGCTGCATTAGATACATTTTATAGCTCATGATAGTAAAAAAGTAAATATACATTCAAATAGATACTTTTCTCACAATATATCCTGATTATGGTTTCCCTTCCCTCTACTCCTTCCAGTGTTTCCCCACCTCCCTTCCCATCTAGATCCAATCCCTTTCTGTCTCTGATTAGCAAAGAACAGGTTTCTAAGAGATAATAAAATAAACATATAATAAGATAAAACAAAAATAAACACATCAAAATTGGACACAACAAACCAACAGAAGGAAAAGAGCCCAAGAGCAGGTACAAGAATCAGAGACCCACTTGTTTGCACACTCAGGAGTCCCATAAAAACACTAAACTAGAAGCCATAATATATATGCAGAAGACCTGGTGCAGGCCTGTGCAATCAATCCCTGTGCATACTGGTTCTATTATGTAGTTTTTGAGTGTTTTGTTTCTGAAAGAGAATTTTTAATGTCATGCTAGCTGTAGCGAGCTCACACTCATGACTTTAAAGAACTCCTGCCTCAGCCTTTGGAGTAGCTGAGACTACGTACTGCTTTGCCATCATAGTTCTATGAGTTTTTACAATTGGCTATCATCCAAATCAACAGACAATACATTTCTATGATGTCCCAGAATTATCCAATTTCTTTATGTAGTCCATTACTACCCCTCCGCCAGCCATTGTTAACCAGTCATCGGTTTTCTACAGTTTCATGTTGCCTTTTTTCAGACATCAACATAGACTGAGTCTTACAGTGTAGAGTCAGGTCAGGTGTGGTGGTGCATACATTTAAACCTAGTACTCGGGAGGCAGGGGCAGGCTGTGAGTTAGAGGCCAGCCTGGTCTACAGGGTAAGTTCCAGGAAAACTAGGGCTGTTACACAGAAACCTTGTCTCAAATAAATAAATAAATAAATAAAATGGAAAGTAGAGACACTTGAAATTAGCTTCTTTTACTTAGTATGATGTTTCACGCTCCATTCATATTGTTTTCTTTCTTTTTATTGCTCAGTAGCATTCTGGTTTATGTATATACCACAGCTCGTTTAGCCTCTCATAACTAAGGCCCATCACTGGGCTTTTAATTAAATAGGTAACTTTGTGATTATTAGAGAAAAAGATTTGGATATTTTACTTTTTCCCCTAAGAGTAAATTCTAAGAAATGAAAGGAAAATATCTGAAATTTTCATAATTTCAAATGTTGATAATCTTCCTTCCAAGAATGAAATTGAAAAGACTCTTGCTTAAATGAAATGTAATGTAAAAATTTTATTTCAAAATGATGTGTGTGTGTGTGTGTGTGTGTGTGCTTGCCTGAACACTTAATTTCATTTTCCCTCTCTATTTCTTGGCCTCTGAGAAGCTATTGTCTCTTCAGTATACTTCTGAAAAAGTATTCATGTGATCTAGGACACTGAGAAAGTGCAGATCTTACTTCTTTGGTTAGTTTTAAATGAGGAAGTGTGAAAGCAGAAGCAAAAGAGAATCCTACCACACACATAAAGCCACTATTTCCTTGAAAAGTTCAGGTTCTATACCTGGCCACAGAGTAAAGAATTTCTGTAGTTAATGACTAACTCTGAAACTGTTCTGCCCTGTTCCCTCTCTCTCCTTTTTTTAAAAATCATTATCTGAAAATATCATGGTGATGAAATTGAATCTAAAACACCATTAAGAAATCCTACAAATGGAACAGCCAAATGTCAATTAGGGATTAGTTCTACATGATATAATTTGAGTATATAAAACATATCTCCATATTACAACTTTCTGATTCAGAGTATACTTAATCGCTAAAATAGCTAGGTAGCATTGGCTTTCTTTACTGAAGGATTTAGAAGAATTCTTGAAGATGGATCAATTGTATTTTTTTTTAATGGATTTGACCTAAGGCAGAGAAAATCTATTCTTTCAAATAGGTCTTTTGACGAGCTTATTGAAGTTGATGCCATGTATCTTAAAAGTTTCAAAATTGGAAACACAATTTTTTTTATGGGGAGTGGGTGGTTGCTGGTCTCCTTTCCTGATATACTCCTAAATAAGTAGCTAATTGTTAAAAAGAAACAGAAGAAAGTGGACAGTTTAAAAACCGAATTTGAACTCCCTCCCTTCAAGGTATGAGAAGCCTGTCTGACAAGCAAGAGAATGGAGACTTTGAAGTTTTTCTCTTAAAAAAATGAGCTGATAAAAATTGTACAAAAAAGTGTAGAGTGAAATTTCATGGAAAGCCTTCCCTACCTTGTGGAAGCTGATAAATCTGTTTGGAGCAACATTATGTGTTTGTGTTCTTATTTCTTACTAAGAGAGGTTATTTTTTTGGTCTTTCCACATTTTAATTACTCTCCACGGCTCAACTTCGAGTTTGGCTTTTTCTGGGCTTGGCCACACATTTCATTAGCCCGTGTACTTTCAGACTGACTGACCCAATTTAAAACTCTTGGTCCCAGAGCCCAGACATCAAATTATTAGACAGTTTATTTTCCCTTTCTGTGTATTTTTCTACATTCAAATTTAAAAAGAAAGAGAGAGAAAATGCAAATCAAACCTAAAGAATTTGCTCTTTCTGTCATTTTATTTTTATCTTTCTGTAAAAAAAAAATATCCAGGTTTCACTTGACTCCAGAAATGGAACAAAAATTGTGTGTGGGGCCAGAGAACTGGGGGAACAAGGCTTCTCACCCTTTCAGAGGAAAGCCTGTGAGCAAGAGAATTAGAAACCACATGTTTACTGCACAATTTAAACAAGATGTTTTCAGACAGCCCCTCCCCCTTGTTATTTAATTGGTTTTCAGTTTGTCACTTCTTGCTGTAACTGAACGAAGTTCTTTGACTGCTGATAATAAAACATTTTGTGAAGAAGTAATTGTGAAGGTCTCAAAACAGACATACTGTAGTTACCGTTCAGAAGACTTTTCCAAATACCTCCAGTTTGCCAATGGTGTAGCGTAAGTTCACACTGTTACTCTCCAAGGACTTTCAAATTTTAAATTTCAGGGAGACAAACAAAACTGCTCTGACTTGCATTGTTTAGTAATCACTCTGCTTATCTGACACTTCTTACATGGAAATGGCGTGAAAGCTTGAAAATAGTTCTATTTTAATTGTTTTCAAAAAAGAAAAACAAGATTTAAATAAGAAAGAGGGAGGTTGTTGAGTACAAGTTCATGGACTCAGTTTCCTACCGTGTAGGACAATTTGACTTATCATTGAGACAGTGAGGATGATTCTTAGCTCATAGGAATGTGGTGAGGGTGAAGCGATGATACCTGCCAAGTTCTTTTTTCCATTTTGAGGATAAAATTGTCTGGTGATTTTTTTTACCACTCACTGTACTATTCTTACAGGTGGACTGGTTCTATAAGCTCGGTGCCATAGGAATGTGTAGACTGGAGTGCAGAGTAGAAAAATGGACTGAGATTAGCCTTTTCATAACATTGGCTTGATGTTCACGAATGCTGAAAAAACTATGTAAGCCAAAGCCCCTCACTATTTAGTGAAAATGCCAGTTGTCACGACGACATGCTCTATATCAGCCAAAATATAAAAGAACTCTGCCTCGTGTGATATATTGACTTCCTTTTGAGGACTGGATGGTTTCTATGCCTTTGTGAGACTACTTTAGCTTCCAGGGTTGCTTTTCATCCTTGTGGGTACAGAAACACATTTTATTCTTGCCATCAAGGGGTGTTCTTGTTTCAGTGAACAAATTCACTCTTATAAAGCCCACTAGAGACTAGATGTAAGTCAGAAAGTTGGTTAATTAGTTTACTATGAGAGTGGCCCCTGGGCTGATAAATGAGACCAGCTGTCTGATAGGCACCCCACTTGGTAATATAATCCACCACTTGCAAGCTTCGTGAGCAGAGAATCACAGCAAAGAGAGAAATTGGATCTCTAGGATATTTCCATCAACCTCTAGGGTCCTAAAGATCCTCTATTCTTCACTTTGGTGCTTTTCTATCTAGACTCCTACAGTTGCTGCTGACCCTCTTCTGGCTATACTGTAGAAACACTGAGAAATTCTTACTCTTCAATTATAGATTTCTTCCCTCCTGGATTACATGTAGGTACTATAATTTTAAATTTATTTGTCTTAGGGCTGGAGAGATGGCTCAGTGGTTAAGAGCACCAGCTGCTTTGCCAGAGGACCTGGGTTTGATTCCCAGCTCCCAACTTTACAACTACCTGAAACTCCAGTTCCAAGGAATCTGACACCCTCACAGAGACATACATACAAGCAAAACATCAGTGAACATAAAATAAATAAATCTTAAGAAATTCTTTGTCTCTGACTTATGTAATTTATGATTTCAAGTAAGCATTTTATGATGACTATATTGTGTCTTATTGTTTTAGAAAAAGATTCTTATAACCTAACTGTTCCTACCCTAGAGACTACCAGCTAGACCTTTTCTTATCTATATACCCAGATTATGATGGCGTTCACAAAATCTTTGACATCATTTAATTGAACTCCTTCCCAGTGCAAAGAGAACTATGACCTAGAAAAGAATAGACCATTTGCCCAACCTAAAAAATGAGTAAGCAGAAAAAAAAAAAAAAAACAGCCTGAAGGTGATGGTTAAGTTTTGAACTTGAAGCATAACATAACTTTTGTATGGTGTAATGTTTTGTTTTGTTTTAATTTTTGAGACAGGGTCTCACTCTGTATTCCAACTCATTATTATAATCCAGGCTGGCCACAAACTCATGATAATCGTCCTACCCAATCTCTGAGTGCTGAGATTACAGACATGAGCCTGCACCTGGCTACAACTCATCTATTCCACATCATGTGATTTTTATTGTTTTCCTGATTCTTGACAGCCAGTCCATGATCCAACTTACTTTGGCTTCTATGGAACTATTTATCTAATTTACTTAATTTTTTTCTCATGAAAAACTGTTATATTTTTTTGTTTCCTTTTGGCTTTTCAAGACAGGGTTTCTCCGTGTAGCCCTGGCTTTTATTCAACTCTGTGGACCAGACTGGCCTTAAATTCAGAGATTCACCTGCCTCTGCCTCCTTAGTGCTAGGATTAAAGGCGTGCGCCACCACTGGCCTGCAAGAACTATGTTGCCTAACGCACATTTGTAAGTGTAGAGTGGCTTCTTCCAACTTGCATACCATCAATAAAATACAAATCACTAAACTGTCCTTTAGAAAAGCTTCAGGTAATTTGTCCAGTCCTGTGTCTGCTCCTCTTTCCTCCCATTCATCAAGGGCAGTACTGATCATGCAATAGGCCTTTAGTGAATTCCTTGATTAAACCTTGATCAAGAACAGTGAGCCATGTTTGTGAACTTAACCCTAGATGCTTTGACACAGAGATGAAATTTAGTAGTTATATTTTCCATTTGAAAACTCTTCTCAAATGTTGTTTTGCATCTCTAGTGTTTCCCATCTTAGTGCAAAGAGGAGCTGACTAGCTTCTAAAGCCAGTTTCTTAGAAGCAGCCTCTATACTTCTTTCTCAAACTTAACTCTTTGCATTCTACTTTGAATTGACACCTCATCTCAGGAGTTTAATGAACCCATTTACCCTTTATCATCTCCACTTCTATATAATTAGCCTAAGCTACCACCATCTCTCACTTAGACAGCCAATGAACTTGCTTATTCCTGGGCTTTTGTTGTTATTATTGGTAGTGGTGCTAGACTTTGAACCCAAGTCCTCATATATCCTAAGCACACTCTGCCACCTAGTTACACGCTAAATTCTATGTTTGCATTCTCATCCCTTTTAATCTGAACTCCAAGGTAGAACAGGAATGTTCTTTGAGAAAATGAGCTCTAAGCCTATAGAGTACAGTTTTCAGCTAGTTTCTAATATTCTAGTGAGAAAAAAAAAAGCCACATTTGCTCCTGCTCTTCATCTCGTTTTCCATTTTCTAGCAATCCTGACCCCACCGTATTTCCTAAACCAAACTGAACTCTCTCCTAGAATTTAGCTTTTGTCCAGTCTGCTTGTTCCTTTATGAGCTCATTTGAGATGAAATTTACAAACAGATAAGAATCACACACAGAGAGGTGATGCATTTTAATATTACTACACTGTGTGTAAATACTTTCCTAGTAGATCTGGTGGGTGTGCTCAAATCATTAATTTGAATCTGGAATGAGTTCATATTATCCACTCTGGTGGATCACTTAAAGGCATCTCGTCCTCTAAATAAATGGTCCTTTTCAAACGTTGAAGCTCATCTTCTATACTGATGTTAGGTTCTCACTCTACATAGTTAATATGAATTGCAAATGTATTTCATTTCAGTGGCTTCTCAGTAGTATCCGGGCAATTAAACAATAGACATAATATAGGATAAAATATTCCCTCACTGTAAAAGAGATTGCATGCTAATTGTTGTTAACCTGGGGAAGTTATTCCTCTGAGTAAACTGGCAGTCTCAGAAAAAAACATTTCTTCATTAAGGTTTCCAGGACTCTGTGTAGCATACTGCAGTAGTAATTTACAAAGTGGTACCTTATTGGCCTCAGAAATTTAAAACAACTCCCAAAGTACCTGACACACTCATTTTGTTTTCATCACCTCATATATAAGCAAAACAATTCAGAGCCAAATGTTTGATTGGATTATGCAAGTTTTGGGCAATAGAATTGACATCCAATTAGTTTTTTTTCTTAAGTTAATGATAAAATTAGTTTGCATTGCTTGAGGTCACAGCAATTAAGAGAAAACAGGTAGGAGTGTGTGTGTATGTGTGTGTGGGGGTGTTTGAGGGTGGGTAGGTAAGGAAAACAGCCTGCAACCCAGTAATTTCAAACATTTTATAGGCTATTGATTGTTTGAATAATACATATATAGAACTGGCTACATTGTGTAACATCCCAATTTAATGCATAGGTAGGAATGAGACCATAAAGAAGAGAGATTTTCTACAACAAAGGGAAGGGCTGCTTTATTGTACTTCAGTATTGTAAGATCTGGGTAGAAATTGAGAATGTTAAATGTCCACCAGGATAATCAGTTGAGACCACTGAGATGTCCCCCTTCGATGTACCATCGTCACCAGCAGTACCATCAACTCATGTTCTGATTCAGACAAAGGCAAGGACATGAAGAGGAGATCAGGGAAGTGCTGTAACTATGACTGCTGGTAACATAGACAATTGAAGAGGTGGACAAGGGTACTATGTTCAGGGCCAGAATATGTAAAGCAGAATCCATAGTCCTAATCCATGTGGGAACAAGAATACATTCCCTGTACTCCTCCAGGTATAGAATGCTATAGTATGCATGTGTGTGATAGAACTGCAATTGCCAAGTAAGATGTGCGGTGCCTCTGTATCCACAATCCCATGGTACCTCTGTACCCACAATGCCATGGTGCCTCTGTACCCACAATACCACTAACTCTTAACTGCTTAACTATCGCTCTTGCCAAGGTCATCACAGAGAAGCAGACATTTCATAGAAGGACTCTTTGAGACTCTCAGGAAGAGACAGCAAGTCCCTTCAACTGATACTGAGTCAGTCACTTCTTTCAAGGGTTCTGGAGAGCTTACAGAGGGGTTTCATTATACATTGTGAATATCTCCATTAATTCTTTCGTTCCTCAAATACGTACACAACATCTGCCACATGCCAGGCAATCTGATGTCCTGGGAATACAGAGAGAAGTAAGAGGGATCTCTGTTCTTAAGGGACTCCTAGCAAACTGGGACAGAGACAGAAATAAATGGTAACAACATCAAGAACAAAGGGGGAGCTCTGATCTCTGATGAGAAGAAGGAAGTAAAGGGCTGTGGGACGGTCCTGGGTCCTGTGAGGCAGCCTTGAAAGGTGCTGGTTGCAACCAAGTAGAGGGAGAACTCTTTGCTTTGCCTGAATGCTAGCAAAACACAGGGTGGGAGGATGTAGATAAGAACAGAGCAGCCTGGCTGTGGTGGCACATGCCTTTAATTCCAGCACTCAGGAGGTAGATGCAGGTGGATCTCTGTGAGTTCGAGGCCAGCCTGGTCTACAAAGTGAGTCCAGAACAGCCAAGAATACACAGAGAAACCCTGTCTCAAAAAACCCCTCCCCCAAAACAAACAAAATAACCCACAACAAAAACCCAAATCAAAACCAGAAGACAAAAAGAAAAGAAAAAGAAAAAAAAGCAGGGAAGGAAAGACATTTTGAAATTATTTATTCAGAGAAAAATAGAAAAGAAACAGAAAAATGTAGGGGTTCTACTCAAGCTATTGCTGTCAAAAGAGGAAATGGATAAATAGAAAGCCTGGGTTCAAATGAGGGATGGAGCTTCTCAGGAGAGGTGGAGGAGGCCAGCAGCCAGTGGCAGGGAACCTGTTGCCTGGTGGACTCCAGGGAGCCAGTCCTAGGATGTCCACAGAAATGGAAAGGAGATCTGTTGAAAAAAAATGTGTTTCTTCTTAGTCTCAAATTGCTTGGAAGCTTTTTTTTTTTTGAGGGGGGGAGAGTTTGTTTAGACTCTTCACAAAAATGAAAGAAGGTGATCTCCATGACAATGGTGCACGTGCTTTTCAAAAGGCTGCAGAGAGCCATCAAGATGATTTAGCAGATTCAAAAGAGCCTGATAAATTCCTCACAGCAAGTGTCAAGGGAAAGGTACCTCTGAATTTCCAGCCTTATGTTACAGATGCTCTGAATGGAGAGCTTCCAAAGAAACTTTTGGAGTATCTAATATTTCTGAGAAGAGCATTCTGCTTCCCATTTTACAGCAGCACAGAGGCAGCCTTAGCAACTAATGGGTTTCACATCTGGAAGGGCAACAAAGACCAAAATATTTGACCAATGACTAAAATATTTCCACATTATCTAGACTTCGAAAGATCACCTGTGAGACACTTCAGTTTTAGAACCGTGGAAGTTGAGTAAAGTAAGTAATTAACTCAACCTGACTATTTTGGGAATACTTTTCAATATTCTTCCTAGTTATATATTACACCAGGGAAAATGTGAAGTTGAGTCAGGTGGCTTGACTACATAAGCTTACTACTGGAACTGGAGGGGGGAGAGAGGGAGGGAGGGAGGGAGAGAGAGAGAGAGAGAGAGAGAGAGGAATAGATAGAGAGGCAGACAGATCAATTTAATTTTTATGAAGGCCTCTTAGGGCTCCAGAAGTAGAGCAGCACTTTTATTCTTTTCTGAACAATTTTCATTTCTTTTCTCCCTACAGCATCTAAAGGGCTCTGAAGCCACTCTCTAATGCTTTTTAAACCTTTGTGTGCCTCTCTTCCTCTGGGTGTTGCAGGAACAAAGACTGGAACAGAACAAGCTAAAAACATGGATAGTTTGTTCTAACAACTCCATCTTGATGCATATGGGCACGAGATTAAGGAACAGAGCTGAGCTGGAATTGTTTATATATACTATTCTAGGTGCTGAGATTCAGGTTCACTGCCAGTCCTCAATCAGTGTGGATGGAGGTTTGATGTGACCACTCCCTTTCAGCTGTATGAAAGGGAGTGGTCACATCAAACCTCCATCAATTGCCCCTTCAACCAATCTGGTCACCAAATAGGAGAGGCCCAAGTGGATTACCACCTGGCTAGTAATGCAGATGGTTCAGATATCTTCAGGGGTTCTAATGACTCTGTGACTTGAGCTAAAGAGGGAGGGGTAAACATTGAAATTTGATTGACAAACTAAACCTCATGGATGATTTAGGAACAGGTTTATCAAGCAGTTAAAATCATCTTTATAATCAATTCTCATCATGTTGTGCCTGAGCTACCCTTTGTGCGATCACCTTATCCAAGTCATTGTTTGGCCTGAGGAGATTAGGGCCAGTGTCTCCATTCTACTGTGTTCTGTTCTTGACCTTATCTTGTTTTTCCTTTCCTCGGTTTGCCTGCCTTCCTTCTTTGTGTTTGCTGAGGGAAGTGGACAATCCTTAACCATTATCATGAAAGCTTGCTATGTGCCAGGTCGTATTGGAAATTCTTTTCATATGCTGAGATTGCATTTTTTCAAATCCCAATAGAGCTCTTTTTTTTCTCCTACCCATTTAGCAGACCTGGAAACTGAGACTTGAGAATTTAAACACTTCACTTTGCTGAGATTCCAAACAACTCCAATATTTTTGGTCTTAAAACACTATCTGGCAAAATTTTTTTCCCTAAAATGTCCACAAGTATTTTGTTGTTGTTGTTGTTTATTTATTACTTCAAGTTACATCTCCATCACAGTCCTCTCCCTCCACCTCCCTGGTTCCAGCCTCCCACCCAAACCCCCCTCTCCCACTTATACTACTCCTCCGGAGTGGGTTGCCCCTACATATCAGCCCCTATCAGTTCAGTAGTCATGCCACAAGTATTTTTTAAATTTTGTATGACATATAGGCTTTGTCACAACTACTTCACTCTACCTTTGTCATATACATTACAGAAACAGACATGACTGTCAAGTTGGGTGTGGTGGCTGTAATCCTAGTACTTGAGAGGCTGAGGCAGGAGGATCATGAGTTCAAAGTCAGCCCAAGATACATAATAAGACACTTTCCCCAGAATGAATACCAACAACAAAAGAAAGCATGTGCCAGTGTTCCAATAAAACTTCATTGCTAGACATGAAAAGATATATTTCACGTAATTATTGTGGGCCATGATACAATATTTTCCTTCCCATGTGTTTCTCACAATTTAAACATTTCAAAACATAGTGTACAGGCCATACAAAAATAGTGATGGCCATATTAAACACCTATTTAGGGGCTCATAGAAGGGGGACCCTCAGTGGCAGATAATGTACTTAGCATCTATAAGGCTCAAGTTCAATTTTTTTCACGGACACAATCACAATACATGTACTTATCTCCTGTCTGGGCTATATGAAGGCAGATGTTCTGGTTTGAATATGTTGGGCTCTATCCAGCTTAGCTGGGCTTGGACCCACAATTCTGGAACCCTTCTTGAAAGAGTACCCACAGCGTGGGGCATACAGTTTTCACAAGAAATGAATAAGATAAGCAGAACTAAATTAAATTACACAAGTTTAACTGTCTTCCTAAATCAAAATTCTCATGGACTTACAAAAACAAAAATGTTTTCCTCATATGTAGAGGCTGGGAAGTCTAATATCCCAATAGTAGCATATTCAGCATCTGGGAAAGGCTGCCTTTTGGTTCATGAAGGGTACCTTTCCACGGTATTCTCACATAGAGAGAATTAATGACTTGCTTTGGCCTCTATCCTAAATCCCATTCATGAGGGTTCATCTTCATGATCTCACCACCTCTCTCAAAGGCTCCTAAGGCCATCATCTTCAGATGTCAACATACGAATTTAAGGGAGGAGCAGGACAAAAATATTCAGACCATGGGACCGCTGTAAAGCTTACTTGTGTTTGTATGAAGAATATGTCGTACACTTATATCCTACTTGCCTAAGCAGGTGATAGGGTCCAAAGAGAATGGGGACAGGAAGGGAAGCCATATTCAAGGGGGAACAGGGTCATTGATAACTATCAGTTTGTCACTTGGAAGGCTGTATGATGTGACTGGAGGTCCAAGGCTTCTTGCTCCCAAACCCATTCTGTTAGCCCCTTTCATGTGGTGCAGCCTCTCCCCTCTGGTAGGACTCTGTTCTCCTTTCCTTCTCCACGGAATTCTTTATTGCTTGGTCCACACCAATTTGGGGCTGCTCTCCCAGGCAATAATACACCTTCCTTTGCCAGTTGCTTTTACTGGGCTCTTAGTGTTTCCGAGGCTAGATATTCTCTCCTGTGTACTGTGCCCTCCTCCAGACCAAGAGAGCAGAACTCACAGTTCATGGAGAGCCACACCCGGGGTTGCCTGATCACACAAGGAACTGCTTTGAATTTACTCTCTGCGTGAACTGTGGAAAAGGTTGTGTAGCCCCCACTTGTTTTATCAGGAAAGGACTGCGTCCTTAGCAGAGGACACAAAGAAAAAAGCCCAATTGCTCCCTGACCTCCTGCTAGCCCTCTCCTTCCAGGAAACAATAGCTGCCGCTTGTATCCGACTTCACAGATTGCAAAGCCCCAACCTGGGTCATTCCAATCAATCCTTGAAAACACACAGTGAGGCAGACAAGATTACCATTTTACAGATCAAGAAACTGAGTCGGAGTGAAAGTTCAAATATCTTCATGACCACAGACTTAATTGTAGGGTTATGTGATGAGTTGGTGGTGAAGCTGGAGCTCACACACAGGGCTCTTTCTACTCACCCAGAAACACACCCTGTCTTTGATGTTTCCTAGTTTCCTCCCTTTAAAGCATTCTTACCACTGCTATGATACAGGATTAGAGTCCTTCCTCCCCTGGGATTTGACGAACCTCAAAAGAACCGGCAGAAACGAGTTTTAACTCTTTACTGCCCACCGTGTGACCATTGCGTCAGCTAGGCGGATGGCTTAGTCGGTGAAGAACTTGTGAGCAGGAGGAGCTGCGTTCAATCTCTACGAACTCTGAAGAGAAAAGAAAAAAAAAGAGTATGGTGGTGCACACTTGTAATCCAATGCTGAGAAAGAGACTGGTGATCACTGGGCTCACTGATGATCCAGCCTAGTCTATGTGGCAAGTTCCAAGCAATCAAGAGACTCAGTCCCCCCACCCTCAATACCAAAAAGGTGGATGGTACCTGAAGGACAACACCTCAAGTTGACCCTGGTCTACACACACACACACATACACACACACACACACACACACACACACACACACACACACACACACA
>CAJQZJ010033871.1:694942-714473 GCA_907164525.1 Lophiomys imhausi | reverse complement strand
TTTTTTTAATTATCCTTGTAAAAATTTTTATTACAGTTATTTATTTATTGTGTATTTGTGCATGTGCATGCCCACCATGGCATTTACTTGGAGATCATAGAGGACAACTTGTAGGGACCTGCTCTCTTCTTCTGCCATGTAAGACCCAAGGATTTAATTTAGCCTTAGCCCTTAGGATTGCAGGCAAGTGCCTTTACCTCATGAGCCTTGTCACCTGCCCTGTGTTTGTTTGCTGTTCTTTACTGTTAATCTTCTTGCCTCTGGCTCCCAAATGCTGAGATTGACAGTGGTCCCATCATGGTTGGTTAACACTTTCTTGCTCTTTTCATCAGAGATTACTGTATTTCAACTATACTAATTTGTTCACTCATTAATTGTAAGTGAAATGGTGCATGACTGATAATTAGACTTGTAAACCAAGATCATCCAAGCAAACCTGTGGAGGTATTATCCCCTTCTGAGACTATGTACATGGGTTTTGCAGAGAGACAAACTCAAATTAGTTGATTGCCTGTTCAACTCTCCTTTCTATGCCGGTTTTGTCTCTTCCATGCTGCCTTTTCTGCTATGTTACTGGTAGCATGCACTATTTAAGAACATAGGTTCTGGAGTAGAAATAGACTTGGAGACCAATCATGTACAAGTTTTCACTAGCTGTGCTATGTTGAAGAAATTGCTGAATCTCTGTTAACTTCAATATCCAAGTTTGTTAAATGAATAGTAATAATGATAACTATATTGTGGAAATTAAAGATTGGGCTACATGAACATGGAAGGCCTTGCAGGTAAGAATGTGGGACATAGATCTAATGTGCCCCTTATTGGAGGGATGAGTGAAGAGGAGGATTGGCCAGATAAAGGTGGGTTTAGATTATAGAAGGCTTCAGATGTATGAAAGAAGTATCTGGACTCTGTTGTTTTTAAAATCTCAACTTAGGAGGGCTTCTTTGACAATCCTGGGGACAGAGGGTTGGTGAACAAAGTAGAAAGAAGTGACCAGTCTCATGGAGATTTCAGCATGGGATGGGGAGAGAAAGGGAAAAGGTACATTAATGTTGAAGTTTGCCCACCTATTCTGAAGGAAAGTAAAAAGATGGTAATGGGACTAAGGGTAGTGGAGCAGGTAGTGATGTCATGTTCCTATTATATTTAGTAATCAAGGAAGTCCCTTTTAGGGGGTGAGACCAGGGAAGACCTGAACACTAAGAAATAGATACCCGAAGAGAAAGGGAGGTACATTCTAGAGATAGCAATTAGTGTAAACAAAGGCCCAAAAGCAGAAAGGAAAAATGGAGGGAGGTTATTTTGGCTGAAGAACGGTGAGCTATGAAGACAACAGAAGAAGTTGATGTGACAGGAAATGACAGGAGTGTGCACAGGGGCAGATTCTTTAAAGAAGGGGTCAGGGAAGCCATCTGTGAGGAAGAGACATGGAATGGAGGCCTCAGCATAGACAAGGAATCAGCCATGCAAAGATCAGGGGGAGAATGTCCAAAGAGAAAGAATAGCCACTACAAAGGCCCGGAGGTATAGCATGCTTGGCCTGGTGGAAAGAAAGGACGGGTACCTTTGTAGCTGAATTAGAGAATCTAGGGAGATAATCCCATGAAGTTGGGAAGAGACAGCTCACTCAAGGGCCTTGTAAGGCACAGTAAAGACATCGGACTCTAATCTACATGAGTAGGTAACGTCTGGAGACCTCCTTACATATGGGAACCACATCAGCCTCTGTCTCCCCCTGAGCCCTGTGAACCCAGATATCTATGCTGCTCACTAACATCCAGTGGATAGTGTATATTACCTTCCTCCAAGCTACCATCCCTCCTGTCTTCCAAGATGTACAGGAATCTAAGACTAGGCCTGGGTATTTATATATGAAGTATGTGACTCACTGGAGGATGAGAGTGAGGGAGACAGGAGAGGGGAGAAAGGAGAGGAGGGAGAGAGGGAAAGAAGAGAGAGGATAGAGGAGAGAGGGGGAAGACGGGAAGATGGGAGAGGGGAGAGGAGAAAAAGAGAGGACTGGAGAGAGGAGAGGGAAGAGAGTGAGAGGGGGGGAAGAGGGAGAGAGGGAGGAAAAGGAGGGGTATAACCTGACATCTAGCTTCAGTCTAGAAACACAGATGAAAATACAATGTATTGATGTATCAGAACCCATATTTAGGGACAGTACCTGGGCAAAGTATTAGATGTCTTTAGAACTCAATATGTATTTGGATTGTGATGACTAGGGTGCATTATTCTGGGCAGGAACCTTGTGTACACTTTATTTAATGTGTGGAAAATCGGTGCTTCTCTCTTTGTATTTTCTGGATCTGACCTTAATTTTGGAGACTAGCTACTTGTACTTGTAATACTTCAGAAACAAGCATCTTTTTTCTATTGAAGAGGAGTTCTAGCATGCTTTTTCTAAATCATTTATTTATTTATTTGTTTGTTTGTTTGTTTATTTATTTATTTATTTATTTGAACCAAAGTCTCATGTAGCCCATGCCAGTTACTTGTTACATAGCCAAGTTTGGCCTGGAGTTCTTTATACACCTGCCAGAGAGCTTGGATTAAAGGTATGTGCAACCATGTGTACCTCTTGAGAGGAACTTTGAAATATTATATGTATTTCTCTAGAAAGGCCTCAAACCTTCCTAATAACACTATTAATAGTTAATCCTCTCAAGTGTTCATTATGTGCTAAGCAAGGTGGTTTACCCCCATGATATCATTCCAGCCTCACAGCAATCTCATAGTAGCTGTCATTTTGTCAAGGTATTATATGTATACAATAATAATAATAATGTAATATACATTTAGTGCTATGGATACCTGACCCCAAGCTCCTCTTCATAATCATCGTGTTGCCTGAACCAACCTCACATGTGCCATGATTTCATTAATTAAGGAAGATCTCCTCTCTTTTCATTCTTCCTCTCTCTTGAGGTCTAAGTTCCATTTTCCTTTCATCATTAAAATCCCATGATACAGGGGATTCAGGGTCCAAGCGACCAATATCTAATCTAGACAGGAGCAATATTCCAGTTCAGGCCAAAATCTGTTTGCTATGCTTCCCAAAGGTAGCTTTCTTATCTTAGTTTTACATTGCACTCATTATAAAGCAGGGAATAGTCTCCCAGCCTTGGTGCTCAGCAAATGCTTACCCAAGTTCAACTGTGCTTTGAAAGTCAGAGATATTTTGTGATTTTTTTTTCTCCATTGCACTAGGACAGGGCTTCCCAAAATGTCTACATGATTTCCTTTAAGGAGCAGAGTTTGGCCAGGTGGGATCCATGATTTATATTTGAGTTAGAAAGAGGGAAACTGTCATAAGCTTTTGAGTATTCATGGCTGAGACAGGAAGGAAAACATGAGTTCTACCTAGCATTTGTCCCCTTTGCTTTGTTCAGTAATGTATTTAAGTCATAAAAATATTTAGGATATTCTTAAAAGTAAAAGCAAGGGTGGAGGCTCACTAATTTATGCTTTGCCAGTTTCCCCAGCATGCTAACACACCTCTCTGTTCAGGAGGGACGGAGAACTCTATACCCTCACTGGGAATTGGGACCCATGCCAATGACTGCAAGGAGTTCGAAGTTTTGCCTGTGTGCTGAGGTTGGGACTGTCCAGTCTGGCATGTGGATCAGATCAGGGGCTAGTAAATGTCACTTTGTTTTGACACTGAATTGCAATGAGGTGGGAAGATGTGCCTGCTTCAGGAGATTAAAAAGAAGAATGTGGCCGGGCGGTGGTGGCGCACGCCTTTAATCCCAGCACTTGGGAGGCAGAGGCAGGCGGATCTTTGTGAGTTCGAGGCCAGCCTGGTCTACAGAGTGAGTCCAGGACAGCCAGGGCTACACAGAGAAACCCTGTCTCGAAAAAAAAAAAAAAAAGAAGAAGAATGTGTTGGGAAAGTTCCAGCTTGATTCACCATTAACAGAAGAACATCTGATGCCTCCAGGCTGGCCTTACAAATATCCCAGAACTGGAGACTGTACTGAATCTGGCAACAGTTTACTTGTATAGTGTTGGAAAGTAACCAAAAGTACATAGGAATTTAAGAATAACAATGAAGCCAGGCAGTGGTGGCTCACCCCTTTAATCCCAACATTTAAGAGTCAAAGTCAGGTGACTATCTGTTTTCTAGGCCAGCCTGGTCTACACAGTGAGCTCCAGGACACCCAAGGCTACACAGAGAAACCTTGTCTTCAAAAACCAAAACAAAATCCAAGAAGAAAGAGGGAGAGGGAGAGAGAGAGAGAGAGAGAGAGAGAGAGAGAGAGAGAGAGAGAGAGAGAGAGAGAGAGAGACTAACAGGGATTCTATTTCACTTTTTTTCACAACACAATCTCTTTGATTCTAGGCAAGCTTTGAACTTGCTATATAGCTAACAATGACCTTAAACCTCTTTTACCTCTCTCTTCCTAGTGCTGCAACGAAAGGTAAGTAACACCATGCCTGGCTTGCTCAGTAGTAGGGATAAAGTCTAGACCAGAGTATTTATTGTTGATGCTAGAAAAACTCCTACTAACTGAGCTACAATCCCATCCAGAGCATTCAATTTCATACCTATACCTATATAACTATATCTATATATGTGTGTTCTATGTAAATGCAATCTAAAACATAAAATAGAATTACTACAAAGGATATCTTATCTGTAATAAAAATGTAGTTATGAGTTATTGAGCAGGTTTTATGTTTTCAGGCATTATGCTAAGTAAGCTCTTTGTGTATTTTACCTTATTTAACGCTCACATAAACCCTATGAAGTAAATGCTATTATCTACTTTTTATTGCTGTAGAAACAGCTTCAGAGTGGTTCAGTAACTTGCCCAAGGTCACACAGATAGTGAGTGACAGAGTCACAATTCTGGAGTAAATTTTTGACCTAGGGGCTTTTAGTGAGACTGGAGTCAACACATCTGAGGATAAAGACCTAGTTCAGGGTTTAAAATGGCTGTGTGTGTGTGTGTGTGTGTGTGTGTGTGTGTGTGTGTGTGTGTAATAAATATATGTTTCATGATACACAAATAAAACCTGCTCAGCCTGTATGATGTTCTCGTATGTATTACGATATAACGTCAGGGCCGACCTTTCAGTGTTGGATAAGCAATTGGTGTACTTGACAGAGAGCAAACTAGAGTATATGGGAGAGTGTGGAAGAAAGAGAAGAGGGAAATGATGTAATTATAATCTCAAAAATAAAATGCTGTATGATATACTATATCTCAATGTGTGATATCTGTATGTTATACATTTATTAATAAAAAGTGGGTAATATTCATTGTGCTTTTTAAATAATGACAGTTTAATTGCCTTTAACACCTGCAGTCTCTCAGTTAAGTGATGTCTGGTAGGAAATTGTCCTGGCAGTCGCTTTTTGAAAATGATGATCAAAAGCACACTAAGAATGCCAGTTAAAGTCATCATTATTTACTTAGTATAAATTTACAATAACAGGAAAATATGGTCATGAACTACACTATCATCTAAAGGACTTAAAGAATTGAAAACAATTCCCATCTTTGTTGTTTGGCCTTACTTTCCTTTGAAAAACAAACAAACCTGTTTATCACTTTGTAATAGGAAACAATGACCATGTTGATACAAAAAAAAAAAAGAGGTAAGCTTAGGTAGAAATAATAAATAACTATCATCGTGGATGAAAAGGCTTTGTTTAAAAAAAAGAGTTTTGTTTGGCCCTTGAAATATTCTTTTGAAGAAAGGCATGTGTCTTGAGGGTTAATTGATAAATTAGACGCCAAAGAACTCTATCTCTGTCTACCCGCTACAAAAGTTACATCCAAATTGACAGTTACGTTGCTCTAAAGTGAAGTTCACCCAGTTGATTTTGCTTTCTCCTTATGCCTCTATAGCACCTATGAAAGCAGTAATTCCTGTACTACAGACTCAGCTTCTCACTGCTTTCCTTAAGGTCCCTTGATCCCCCTTTCCCTCTACATTCAAATCTCCACCTTCTTCTAGGTGAACATGGGGCTCACAACCTCTGGGAAGTTACTCTGATACCTCACAGAAGCTGTGTCTTTTCTCCTGCTAGCCATTCCCCCAATCCCATAGGAATTTTACTGTGTTATTTAATGGACAAAGCAGAAGTTTGAGGTCCTGCATGTTTTCTTTTTAAACTTAAATTTAATTTAAAATAATTTTTTTTGAGACAGAGTCTCAAACTTGGTATGTAGCCAAGAATGTACATGAACTTGTTACTTGTGTCTGTGCACTCCTCCGAGTGCTGGGATTACAGGCATGCCCCATCATGGTAGTGATGGTACCCCGAGATTCATGTAAGCTACACAAACTCTGCCAACTAAGCTACATATTTACCCCACCGCTCTCACGTGCCTTTTTGAAACTGAGTTTGCAATTCATCTGTCCTACCCTTCTACTAGTCTCCAACTTTCCTGGAGTCAAAACCCATGCTTGTTCAGTTTTAAATGGTCCTCAATACACAGCACAAGATGCTGCCTATTCACCATTTCTCAAGACTATCCATTTAGATTTGAATGTCTACTGTGTGCTAGATGCTGGTTTTGTTTGCAGGAGGAGGAAAGCATCTGCTCCCAAGATACTTCTGGAGCACACATGTGTTCACATAATGTTTCAAAATGACCTGGCAAAGGATAATGAGCTCTAGTCATGGAGTCATGGAGCATGGAAAGCTCTAAGGCTTGATAAGGGGGAGCGCCTAAGCTGGAAGACTGGGTAGGGTATCAGACAGTGCACTAAATAAGTTATGATTTCAATGTTAAGCTTGTTCTAGAGGACAGCACTGTCTAGACCTTGACTATAGCAGCTGAGAAACTCAAGAAATGCAGCTAGTAAGATGTGGGATTGCTTTGTCAACCTGCGTTCTATAAATTCAGTAGAGCGTGTCCAAATATTCAGATGCTAGAGTCCTTGGGAATGACGGGAAACATTCAAGACAGTGGTAGATGGTTGCCTTTGGTAGGAGTAGGAGAAACTGCTTCCAACAGTGGGAACCTGTCTTAGTATTCTAGTGCTATGAAGAGACATCACAACCACAGAAACTCTTATAAATGAAAACATTTAACTGGGGCCTGCTTACAGTTCAGAAGTTTAGTCCATTATCATCGCAGCGACAAGCATGGCAGCAGGCGGACAGACATGGTGCTGGAGACAGAGCTGCGAGTTCTATATCTGAATCTTCAGACATCAGGAAGAGAAAGTGAACACTGGGCCTGACTTGAGTATTTGAAATTTCAAACCCCACCCCCAACGACACGCCTCCTCCAACAAGGCCACACCTCCTAATAGTGCCACTCCCTATGGGCCTATGGGGGCCATTTTTATTTAAACTGCCACAAAACCTTATTGGGAGAAGGGTCTTTTCCAGAAGCTAAAAACCAGGAGAGGCAGGAAGATGCTGGTTCCTTAGCATCTTCCCACCTGTCTATTTTATATTTTGACATTTGAAGATCAAGCAGTTTTAGTGAGGTGTGTTCATTATTTTTTGTAGTAAGTCAGTTAGGGAAGGAGGTAGAATGTATTCTGTGAAAATACTCAAAAAAAGTATAGACATCCTTACTTGCTTACAATTTGGATGAATGTGGATGATGTTGATACAATGGGAAAGTGGCAAAGGCCTCAGGTTTCATTAAGTGGACCTGGTAAATTTCATACCCAAATATTCTGAAGCCCCAAGGAAAGTAAGTTTTCTGAATAGGCTTCTATAACTAAATATTTTAAAGATTTCTTATTTCATATACAGATATATCAGTGTTTCTCAGAGTGTGGGTGAAGTACATGAATGCCTCTAAAGCAAGTCTACACTGCTTCATACTGTTGTGTTTCTCACATGATAAATCAACAAAGTCATACAAATACAATGCCTGAAAAAAAAACCCAAAACACTTGTATGTAAGCTGGGTGTGGCAACATGATCCTGTAGTCCCAGCTATGCAGGAAGTGGAGGAGCAGGATTACCTACTAGTTCCAAAATAGCCTGTATAATATATCTAGGCTGGTTCTAAAACTTGCATGCACATTGTATTTTAAAAATGTCTAAAACTCATTGATGCTTTTCATGACAGCACGTTATCCCTAGATATTTATGGATGATTGTTTCCCCTACTTTAAATATGGGATGTCTACCAACAAGCTCATTTGTTTGAATATTTTGCCCCTAGCTGGTTGCACACATTTGGAAGGTTAAACATTTTTGACATGGCCCTAGCATATATGTATAAGGTTATATAGTTGGGGTGAAAGAGGACTGTAACCCGGACCTACTTTCAGCCTGACCTCTCTACTTCCTGATCACTACTATACACAAACAGTTGCCATGAAGCCACCCATCACCATGCCTTCCCTGCCAGGATGGAGTATGTCTCCTTAAATCATCAGTCATGAGCCAAAATAAATTCTCTTATCAGTTGTTTATGTCAGGTATTCCATCAAAGGATGAAAGACACAGCCAGTATGCCTAGCCCCAAAATGAGTCTGTAACAATATGGTCCTTGAAGCTTCAGCTATACCATCCTGATGTCAGCTCTAAGGTCACCAGTGACAGTCAGATCACATATAGACATGTCTTAGTCTTCATCATATTCATTCAGTCTGTCAGTACCTTCCTCCTCCTTTCCTTCCTCCCTCCCCCCTGTCTCTCCCCACTCCCTTCCTCTCCTCTTCCTCCTTTTTGGTCTTCCTCTTCCTCCTTCTCCATTTTTTACTACTCCTCCTTTTTTTGTTTTGTTTTGTTTTTGTTTTTTCGGGACAGGGTCTCTCTGTGTAGCCCTGACCTGAAACTCGCTCTGTAGAACAGGGTGGCCTCAACCTCAGAAATCTGCCTGTCTCTGTCTCCAGGTGCTTGGTTCAAAGGTATGTGCCCCCACCACCTGGATTCTTTCTTTCTTATAGTATGTTCTACCTTTACTGTCTATTAAACTTCAGTGATCTGTTTTTAAAAAAGCATTTAATTATTCCTTTATTTTATTTTATTTATTTTGTGTGCCTATGGAGGTCAGAGGACAATTTGTGGGAATCAGTTCTCATCTCACTTTGTGTAATGATTATAATACATGATGTTTTCTCAATGTCAAAATTACCTAATAATGTATTTTTGGGTGTTATCCCTATTACTAGGCAACACGGAAATTTTTTACTTTTGAAATGAATCCCTTATCACATATATGGTTTAGAAATGGTTCCTTCTCTTGTGTAGACTGTCTTCTCACTTTTTTTGGTGTTTCGATTTGCCTGTTTTTGTTTTAAGTGCTCGTACTTTCTTTAGAGCTGATATCCAAGAAATCATTGTCAAGACTAGTTTCAAAAATCATTTCCTTTTTGCTTTATTCTAATATGTTTCATAATTTGATGTTTAAGTTCTTAATCCAGTTTGGGTTGATTCTTCTATGTGGTGAGAAGTAAGACTCTCATTTCCTTCTTCTCCCTGTGGACACCTATGTTTTTTTGTGAGTACATTTATTTTATTTTATTTTAGGTTTTTTTAAGACATGGTTTCTCTATGTATCCTTGACTGTCCTGGACTCACTTTGTAGACCAAGCTGGTCTTGAACTCACAGAGATCTGCCTGCTTCTGCCTCCAGAGTACTAGGATTAAAGTCATGAACCACCACGCCCAGCTTTTTGAGCAAGTTTTATGGAAGAATCCATGGTTGTGCCACTGTGTGTTCTTTACATCTTTATTGAAAATCTATTACTGGGAAATGTGAGGATCCATTTCTCTTGCCTTGGTGTGTTGTCATGCCAGTACTATGCCAGTTTGATGCCTACAGCTTTGTGGTATATTTTGGAATCAGGTAAAGTAAGACTAGAGCTTTGATCCTTTAGCTTCAGATTATTTGAGCTGTTTGGGTTTTGGTAATTCAATTACTAATTTTAGAGTTTTTTTCCATTTCTATGAAAAATGTCATTAGAATAGACATTGCAACAACATTAATTCTAATTTATTATATGAAGTACCTCTTCATCTAGTGTGGCCTTATTAATTACTTTCATGAGTGATTTATAATTTTCACTGTATGTGTTTTTCATATTTAAAACTGTTTCTAGATATTTTACTTCATAGTTATTGTAAATGGGTTTGGTTTCTACACTGCTAATTCAAATTAGCCATTATTGGCATATAGCAATGCTGCTGACTTTTTAATGTATATTTTGTAGCCTGTCCCATTACTTTATTGAATTTGTTTATTCCAACAGTTTTCTTAAGTCTCTAAAATTTCCCTTTCTTTCTTTCTTTCTTTCTTTCTTTCTTTCTCTTCTTCTTTTTCTGTCAGGGTCTCACTGACCTGGAACTCATAAAGACCCTCCTGATCCTGCTGGGAATAAAGGTGTGCCCCACCTAGCCTGGCCTGAATTTTCTAAATACTACAATATCACTTCATCTTTGAACAGACAGAATTATACCTTTCCCTTTCTACTTTGGATGGATCTTTTGTTTCTTGTTTTAGTTGCTCTGACTAGGAGTTCCTGAATTAGAATGAATGGAACTGGTTAGAGTGAGTCTATTTGTTTTATTTTTGAATTTAGAGGGAAAACTTTTAGTTTTTCACAGTCATTAATTGTAACATTATATATATTTATATATATAATATATATGTTTATATATTTATATATATAAAATGTTTTTCAAGACAGGTTTTCTCTGTGTTGCCCTAGACCTTACTCTGTAGACCAGGCTGGCCTCGAACTCACAGAGATCCACCTGCCTCTGCCTCCTGAGTGCTGGAATTAAAGGTGTGCACTACTACCACCATATATATATATATATATTTACATATATATTTACACACATGTATGTATGTACATATATATATGTGTATGTGTGTGTAATAGAGAATATAAGAGAGGATATCTGGAGAACTGTAGATGGTATAAACAGAGTATAACTATAAGATCTGTAAAAAATAAAAATCCTCAGAAAACCATAAAGTCATTAAAAGAAGACTAATAACACTATTTTTCACTCAAGAAAATCTTTGTATAATTTTAGCTTTCAGGAGCTGGCATGGTTTTCACTGTGCCCAGAACTTTGTTTGGGAGGTTGATTCTGTTTTGCCTTTTTGAAATGTGTTGGTTTTAATCACACCTTGTTAGGTCTTCTTTGTGTAGTAATGAAATACCACACAGAGAACCATGAACTGCCATACTGAACAGAAAAGACACTCCTGATGAGAGGTATCATAGTAAAGTTTCAGTGTAATGAAAATATGCGGGAATCACTGTGCTCCATGCTAATTTAGTTGTAAACACATATAATGAGAACATATTGGAAGATGCTATGATGAAGTTTTTTTCCTTTGTGTGTGTGTGTGTGTGCGTGCGCGTGTGGCGTGCATGCACCTGCTGTTCGAGAGTATGTGCTTAGGGCCTTGTGAGTGACACTCAAATATTCTATCACTGAAGTACAATTTTTTTTTTTACATTTACTGTATTTCTTTACACTTACTATATTCTGGAGAAGAAAGAATTCATTTCAATAATATTTGTTTTGACAACTTAAATTAGCTGAGGGCTCTGGAGGAAACTCAGTTTGTCGAATGTTTTTGGGCAGCATGCATGAAGGCCTAAGCTCCATTTTCAACACTACATAAATTCGGCATGGTGGCACATACCTGTAATCCAGTGTTCTGGAGGCAGAGGCAGAAGGGTCAGAAAGTTCACTGTCATCCTGAACATTGCCTGAGATAAATGAGATGTTTTCTGAGAAAAAGTGATGGATCACGAAACAGAAACAACAGCTAAATGAAGGAAGCTAAACTAAATTGAAATCCATCCAAATTAAAATTAAAATTTCTAACTGGCAAACATATAATGCTAAATATATTTCAGATCAATAAATTCATGTGTGGAGAGTTTGTGACAAGACAAAAGTCACAAAGGCAGTTTGTAGAGGACCTTGAATTTGAACTCTCATCTCTCTGTTGTCATCTTGTTCCCTTGAGACAAGATACTACAAAGGGAAAAAATAATACATACACATAAGCCTATATTGTCAAAACATATGCTCTCCATTTTTTTCAGTGATGAAAATGACTGTTGTAAAAATATTCAAACAACAGCCACATGTGGGATGCTCCCTTTGCAGTTAAAGAACAGCCATTTGCCACAGGTAAAAGGACAAGTCAGCATCAAGGGGCTTAGCACTTAAAGCTGGGAAAGTTTGCTGAACTCCTGCTTCTTTCCCATAGCAAAGGAAAGCATTTGTTCAAGTCTGTCATTACTGCAGGCCCAAATTTCGAAGACATCATACAGAGCAGTTTTGCAAAATGTTGTGAAATTGAGTGCTATGGAGACAGGACACCACCCAACTCCCCTGTGAAGCACATGAGGTAATCATTTGAATTATGCCTTTGCAAAGGCATGTTAGAATGCATTTCTTATACAGGTGTATGAAACAGTGATTAGCATGACCCTTTGGAGGACATTTGATCTGCTTGTAAGATGCCTGAAAACACAAGAGGCTCTAAAAAAAGGGTTTATTATACAGGTATCACCACAGAAAGGACATGGTGCATGCAGGAAGAGGAAAGCAGATTTTGTTCTGTCCTGGGGTGTCTCAGATATTTATTAATCGAGATGGCATTTGCAGTGGAAAATCCCATTTCCCTTTTCACATCCCCTCTGGCTGGCAAATGATGACAACATTAGAGCTGATGCCACTTGACTGATCATGCATTGCTGATCACCATTCAAAGCAACCAGAAGAGACAAAAGAGAAGGCCCTATGGTCCCCAGAGTACTAATGGAAGGCGAGAAATTGCTCATTTGAAATATTTCAAATATTTCTAAACAATAACAACATGTGTTACTGTGCTTTTATTATATGTTGTCAGGAGGATGCAGAATGTGGTTTATGAACCTCTTACAAAACTGCTCCTCCTGTCTCTCCAACCCCTACTCCTACACCATCTTCAAATTCCTATCCTAAGGACCATCTTTTTTTTTTTTTGAATAGTCTTATGTTTGTTTTAATCTATGCTTCTAATTTAAACATAATAGGGCTATATGAGACTGATCATACTTAGAACATCAGGTATCTTTAAAAAGAGAAAACAAGTTTGGCGGTGGTGGTGCACACCTTTAATCCCAGCACTCAGGTGGCACAGGCAGGCAAATCTCTGTGAGTTCAAGGCCATCCTGGTGTACAAAGTGAGTTTCAGGACATCCAAGGCTACAGAGAGAAACCCTGTTCCAAAAATCAAGAAGAAAAAAAGAGAAAACAAAAAGAATTATACATACACAATACTTGCATTCAATGGGTTCTTCATGTTTTATTACTCATTCTATTTTTGTATGTTTAGCATTACAACTCATCTCTGAATATAATAAAGCACTATATTAAAGATGCTATCAGATATTGCTCCTATTTACTAGTTTTACCACTCAAAGAGATGGATAAACCATGTACATAGAAGTGTGTAAGTTCAAAGGAAAAAGTCTGGACCTGATCCTGTATTGATTGGAGTTTCTGTCTTAAAATTATTAAGAAAGTTCCAGAAGAAGTTCTGAATGGTTTATGGCTGCTGTGTAGAATCCATAATAAGTTCATGAGAAAATCTGCAGTACATAGTCCTAACTTGGACTTTTCTTACTTTTTGGCAATAAATACTTGATGGTCTCATTTTCAATATTATTCAATAAAATTATGACAGGAAGGTAAGATGTATGAAACTAGGATTCAGCATAAACCACTCATTCTTTTTTCACAATCCAGACATTTTTTTCTAGACAATGTGGTAGTCAAGAGAACAGAGACGAACTTCAGCTCATATGGAATTTACATACCAGTAGAAAGTGCTAATTGAACTGACTATCATATAAAGGTAATTAGGTGATAGATACTAGTATATATGATTTACTGATGAGAAAATGAAGCTAGGTTAGAGCATATAAAAGCTTCAAAAGACTCAGCCTCACTATAGTTTGAACTTGTCAGATAATGCACGTGATTGGTCACCAGTTTCTTTTTTTTTAACTTGATTTACGCTTATTTTATATGCATCGATGTTTGCTCAAATATTTATCTGTGTGAGGGTGTCAGATCCCCTGGAAGTGGAATTACAGACTGCTGTGAGCTGCCATGCGGGTGCTGGGAATTGAACCTGGATCCTCTGGAAGAGCAGCCAATGAGTGTTCTTATCCACTAAGCCATCTCTCCAGCCCCAGGCCACTAGTTTCTTACAAATCTTGCATACCATGTCCCATAATTCACTTGTGAGGGATGTAGAGTTATTACTAGAGTGCAAATAATATACACCTATGGCAGTTTTGTGTGTGTGCTTGTTAAAAGTACACACACTAAATGTACATTTTGAAGTTAAAAGAAATTGTATTGATTATGTATATAAAATATAATATGTTGTGTACTAGTAAATTTCTTTTCTACACCATATATGGATATGTAACATGTCAGCATAGGGTTTGTCAGATGGCTCCATGGATAAAGTACTTACTGCAAAGCTTGATAATCTGAGTTCTATCCCTGGAATCTACATGGTGGAACAAGATAACCAACTTCCCCAAAATGTCCTTTCGTCTCACTTGTTTTGGGGCTGTGTTTTTGGAGGGAGTAAGAACTGCTTCATTATGCCCAGGTATAAGGCTTTTTAAGAAGTTATACATGCCACATATAAATTCACTAAACCAAACAAACATATCCCAGTTAAATTTTACATATGAACCTTGCTGTTTTGGATTCTTTTCTAGGGATACCATCATTGGTGTTTTAAGTTACTTTTTAAAAAACATTTTTAATTTATTCAAGTTACATCCTGATCACTGCCCCTCCCTCTTCTACCCTCACTCCTTCTTCCCTGTCTTCCTCCTATCCTGCTCCTCGGATGAGGGGACACCACATATCAACTCCCCTCAGTTCATCAGTCACATGAGGACTAAGAATTTCCTCTTGCACTGGGGCCTACATGGAAGCCTAGCTAGGGTAAAGTGTCCCACTAACAGGCAACAGAGTCCATGACTGAAAACGCCCCCCCCCACTTGCTAAGGGATCTGTATGAAGACCAAGTTGCCTATCTTCCTTCTATTTATGTATAGCGGGGTGTAGGTCTAGTCTATGTATGCTTTTTATGAGTAAATATTTTTTTAAAAAATTAAAAGATAGAGAAATGGGGCCAAGAGGCTGAAGATAGATGCTCTAATGTATGGAGAGAAATTGGGCACTGCCCAGGCAGCCAGTTGTCTGTCATTTCTTAGTTTTGGAAGCTGCTGGCTGCACTTCCTGTATAATCAGATATATTTATCCTTCTCAGGTCTCTGATGTGGTTGAAGACTAGATAGCTATAGTCTCACAGTTAAATTTTAAGTTGTTTAGGAATTAAAAGGATGTTCTAGGTCTAAGAAGATGTTTTTAAGTTGGTTATGGAAGTTAAGATGGAAAATGTGTTAGATATAGAACTTAAACTCATGGAGATAGATAGATAATAGAATATTACTATCAGTTGCCAAATATGTATGGACTGGACATTGGGGAAGTATGTTATATCTTATAATTTTCATAATTGTGGCATAATTATTTAAAAAAAAAGAATTATGAGTTCTGGGAGAAGGGAGAGGTGGGGCCACGTGGGGTGGAGGGAGGGGACTGTGATGGAGATGTAACTTGAAGTAATAAATAAACGTTAAAAAAGAATAACACTAAGATCATAAAAAAGAAGAAAAACAATGAAAAGATTTTGATATGTTAGGAAAGTGGGTGGAGTGTGTGTGGTACTCCGTGAACAACTTTGTGATATTTATGCAAATCTAATTATTTCAAAATGAAACACTAAAAACCCTAATTTGCTACCACTCCATAAACTTGGCTATTACCCATTTTTCTTAGAAAGACAACTATACTCTCATTGTCATTGTTGAAAACTCACATACTCATGCACTCTGTTTTCTTCACTGTTTTTAATAGCCATACAATTGAAATATCTGTCTTCTCCATTCTCACAGCCACAACTCTAGTCAAGAGCTACTACCTCCCTTCCCCCTGGAGTCCTATAATGTGCTGCCAGTTACTCTAGCTGTCCTTCCAGGTGACTCTCCTGCCCACAAGCCAACTATCTTTCCCCAAAGTCACCCTCACATTGCTTGTTAAAGAAATAGCACCCTATATCTGATCACTGGGATAGGTAGAATGCAAAAAAGAAAAAAATACCAACAAATGAACATTATGAAAAATATGTCAAGAACACTGGGGATATAAAGTCTGTTACTGAGATTTCTAAATCAACTGTGTCTGGTTGAAACATAAGGCAAATGATGGATGCAATTGCAAACTTTCTTTTCAAGACTAAAAGGAAATAGGTGAAATGAATGCTAATACAATTTACTTACCTCAGTTTTAAATTCTGTACTTTCAATATCTGGTATGTTGCTGGGTCTCTCCCCTAGCAGGTTGGGCAAAGGAGTGGAATGTCCCTACATAATAGTCCCCAGCCCCAGTTCAGCAGTCATATGAGGGCCAAGAGCCTCCTCATACACTGGGGGCCTACAAGGCAGCACCAATAGGGCAAAGTGTCTCATTGACAGGCAACAAAGTCTATGTTCCCGTTCTCTTGGTGCATTGGTTGTAGTATAGATATCCTGTACTATATGGCTAAAATCCGATTATAAGTGAATAGATGCCATGTGCATCCTTTTGAGTCTGATGAGGTTCTCTAGTTCTATCCATTTGGCTGAACATTGCATAATTTCCTTGTTTCTGATAGCTGAGTAGTATTCCATTGTGCAGATGTACCACAGTTTTTTAATCCATTCTTCAGTTGAGGGGCATCTGGGTTGTTTCCAGTTTCTAGCTATTACAAATAAGGCTGCTATGAACATAGATGAGATGTCCTTGTGGTTTGGTGAGGAATCATTTGGATGTATACCCAGAAGTGGTATGGGTGGGTCTTGAGGTAGAGCTGTTCCAAGTTACAGGCAGGGTGAAAGTGTAGTGTGAGGTTACATAGGTAGTGAAGTAAGAGATAAGGTATAGAGAGGGCCAATAAACTAAATGAGTGTGGCTGCAGTTAGGCAGGGTTAAAGGCAGAATGATATAACGCAGAAGTGTCTGGACTTCCGCATTTTTGAGACAGGTCTCCAAAATCGAGTCTGGCTTGGGCAGGCACTATAGGCCTCAATCTGGCTGATTTAGGCCCTTAGGCCCAACAGTATTATTTCACACTTGGAGTGTGTCAGTCTGGTCTACCTATATTTCCAAAGCTCAGTAGCCACACATATCTAGTGGCCACTGTTAAGGCTGAAAAATAATATCCTCAAGTATGGTGCCTTGATGTGCCTTGATGTATCTATGAGGTATGAGAATACGAAATGTAATTATGAGAATATAAAGGTGAGATATATGAATATTAGTATAAAATAGCCAAAGGAATCTAAAAGATCACTCCAAAATTAGTATTGCTGGTTTTTCTCCCCCAAATAAATGATAGTTTGGGGGTATCTAACCTAGTGGTAGAGCACTTCTTACCTAGCCTAAGTGATTCATTGGGTTTGCTCCCCATTAATTACCTAATTTGGGGGAGGAGAGATGGTTATTTTTCTAGTTAGGATTACTATTACTGCGATGAAACATTATGACTGAAACAACTTGGAGAGGAAAGGGTTTATTTTACTCACAGTTCTATATCACTATTTATCAGCAAAGGAAATCAGGACAGGAACTCAAACAAGGTATAAACCTGGAGGCAGGATCTGATGCAGAGGCCACGAAGGGGTGCTGCTTACTGACTTGCTCTTCATGGCTTGCTCAGCCTGCTTTCTTATAGCTCCAAGGACCACCAGCCCAGAGATAGTTCCACCCACAATGGGCTGGGCCCTCCTCCATGAATCACTAATTAATATGGCTTACAGACTTAGCTATACCTTGATCTTATGGAGGCCATTTTCTCAATTGAGGCTCTTTCCTCTCTGATGACTCTAGCTTCTGTCAAGTCGACACAATACTAGACCACACAGCTATTTTCATTAGAATCCCAACTTTTAAAATATGTTTTAAAATAAGTTTCAGGTTGTCCTGAAGATTATTATGTCCCAGACTGGTATCCCACTCACAGCAATCCTCAGTCCTCTGTCTCTGAAGTGCTGTGATGACAGGAGTGAGCCATCACATCCAGCCAGACTTTTAATTTGCTGGTCTTTTTTTTTTTTTTTTTCCTTTCCTGTGTGGGTGTTTTGCCTGCATGTATGTGTGTGTACCACATGCATGCTTAGTGTCCAATGAAGCCATAAGAGGGCATCAGATCCCCTGGAATTAGAGTTACAGACATTTGTGAATCACGTTGTAGGTGCCAGGAATCAAATCCCAGTCCTTTGCAGGAGTAACAAATCTTCTTCTTTTCTTTCTTTCTTTTTTTGTTTTTTGTTTCTTTGTTTTGTTTTTTGAGACAGGGTTTCTCTATGTAACAGCCTTGGCTTCCCTGGAACTTTCTCTGTAGACACGGCTGTCCTCAGACTCAGAGATTCACCTGCCTCTGTCTCCCGAGTGCTGGGATTAGAGGTGTGTGCCGCCACCACTCAGCTATAACAAGTATTCCTAACCACTAAGCAACCTCACCTCTCCAGTTCCTTATTTTACCACTTGTGCATGATCTGTAAATGCCTTCTTCCCAAATGCAGTCTCAGAGCTCACTTTCTGTCTGCAAGAAACACTGACATTTTATGGGGGCTCAAAATCGATACTCTCTACCACCCAGCCTGGATTAGCCTGATCTACAGTGTCATGGGGTTGCTGTAGGTACAGTATCACAATGTTCTCTCTCTCTCTCTCTCTCTCTCTCTCTCTCTCTCTCTCTCTGACACAGAGTCTCACTTGATATTCCTAAGTGGCCTGGAACTCACCATATAGACCAGGCTGCTTTTAAACTCCCAGAGATCCATCTGCCTTTTTCTGGAGTGCTTAAGGTTTTGTCTCTTAAATGCAGGTTATGGTATACTGTTCATGTCATTTGGACCCTGTTGCCTCAAATACATGCCCACATGTACAGTTGCCACTGTGATTGAGAATGCTAATACTCTTGAATTACTTTCCCCCATTCACCTGTTTCCCTTCTGTATCTGTCCCTTGACAAATTCATAAGACAGTACTACCCTATAATCCTATAGAGTTAAACTGCATCTGAATGGGCCTTTTAAATCAATCTTTCCATCACTGTGCATCATTGCAACAATAAAGTTTGCCTACTCACTCTCTTATTACTCTTGAATAGAGATCCATTCTATAATTATCTAGCACCTATAGCAATGCTTCCAATATCTAACCCTGGTGGCTCTTCTCCATTATCCTAGTACTTAAGAGGTTGAGGAAGGAAGATTTCTGTGAGTTCAAGGTGAACCTGGGCTGTTGCAGAGAATACTAGGCCAGCCTTATCTACAGAGTAAGACCCTGCCTACAAATCTAAATAAACTAATAAGTAATAAAATAAAAGTTCCCAAAACAGAAAGAAATGGGCTCATAGCCATGAGACAATCCAGATTTGCCTTTCACTTTCCTTCCTTCCTTCCTTCCTTCCTTCCTTCCTTCCTTCCTTCCTTC